>JAURVB010000953.1:0-53808 GCA_033002965.1 Piper betle
GGCGAGGCGTTCCGGCGTCGCGGTGGCCACATGGTGGCTTCAGACCTGGTCCGGGCGGGGGGGCAGGGGCGACGCCGTGGCCGGGCTGGGGCGGCATCGATCGGCGGCCAGGCGGCGCCGGCCGTGGCGGCGGTGGCGCGCGAACAGGGGCGGCGCGGGCGAGGGTTTGGGCGCGGGGGAAAAGAAAAAGTCGGGGTGAAAATGGGTGGCAAACCTCAGTAAATAATACTCGGACTCGTCTCCGGCTCGAGTCAAGTATCATAACTAACTCGTATTAAATCCTAAAAAAATTTCATAAAAATCGGGAAAAATCCCGTAAAATCAAACAACACCAAAAAAATTATAATGACATGCTCTAGAACTATCAACCCACCCAAACTGCCCGAACGCGTCCTAACGCGGTAAACGGCCTAATACTAATTCTACGATCCACTATATATAAAAATAAAAAAAAATGACTGGCATACTCTCATATATCTGATAACTCATTCTGTTCTGCTGTATTCATGACGTTATCATCATATATTTGGGTACGCATGACCCTCATAGCTCATACACGCGACCGGCGTCGGCTTGGTACACGTGTCCTGAAACTGACTCAACTCGAAAAATAACGGTCGACCCGACCGGTTCTGAATATAAAACCCTAACTCAAATCGTGGGTTTTACACGGGGGGTTTTATTTATACATAAATAATGACTCCTTTCTCTCTAACTATCTATAATTGATACATCCCTTATTTAGTTATGATTTTTTTTTATTTATCTCAGGAAAAAAATAAATTGGTAATTTTTTTATGTTGAGAGTATCTTAATACTACTTCCCAACAGTACTCAATTCAATTTATCTAATTGAGTTCTAAACTTTATTATGTTCACATGTTTCTTGTATGTAGGCGTGCTAATCGAGCGAGCGAGCCGAGCTCAACTTGTGTTCGAACTCGGCTTGAGATCAGAACATACATGCTCGAGTGCAACTAGAATATCTTTTATGTGTGGATTGAACCCACAACCTTGATGTCATCAACTTGAATACTTACCATCTCAACTATCTCATTTCCTTCTTATTATATTGTGTGTATATATATAAATAAATAAATAAACATAATATAATATAATATAAAAACTATATTATTATATTATTTTATCGAGTCGAGCCACAAGTTGAGTTCGAGTTATAACCAAGTCGAGTTGAGTCTATGACCTTACTCAAGCTCGGCTCGTAAGATTCGAGTCGAGTCAAGTTCGAGCTTGAGCGTCGAGTCGAGTTTGAGCTCAAGCGTCGAGTCGAGTTTGAGCTCGAGCGTCGAGTCGAGTCAAGCCTAGCCGAACGCTAAATGCTCACGAGTTGGCTCGCTCAATTGAGCAACCCTACTTATATGAGAACCACCGCCCTTATATGAACGAACCATTAGGTTAAATATTTGTTTTTATGGTGTTCGGAGTCATGACTTTGGTTTCTTGTTTCATGCATAGTTTAAAGTTTTTGAATTTGGACTAGGCTCAACAATACCATGGAATGGAGTTGCCTCTAAGCAACTCGAAGTCATTAATACTATTTTTCTCAATTCAATAAATAAAAATTATATTATATACATTACTCCTTTTCACACTTGAAATTAATGAATGTATGATTCACTTTCATTTAAAATATTAATTTAGTATTTTTTTAAAATCATATATTTTAATAACTTCCATTATTTTGTAGTCAAATAATGATGTTCAATAAAAACTAACTAAAATAATGGAAGTTATTAAAATAATTATGTTCAATAATATGATCATTAATACATAAAGCATGAAATAAAATTACTAATCACAAATTAAATATAGTAGTCAATAAATCTTAATTTTATGTAAATCTATAATAAGAGGCTCTCATGACCACATAAAATACTTAGTGTAATTCTATTTAAACAATTCAAAAATTATTAATAAAAACTACTTAGAAATTGTATGAATAAAAAATATAAATATAATCAGAAGTGTACCTGATTCTATGCTTGTACACTAAAGGAGAAGTAAGAAAAGAATTTCTTTTCTTCTTCCACCTTAATGTACAGAGTAAATATAACTTTCAAAATATGAATTTTAACTAAGTTAGCACTCTTTTTACAGGGAAAAGAAAATAGTAACACGTAACCCGAGGTTAGTTCATTCAATTTTTCACATTATAATTATCAATAATTGACTCTTTAAAATTTAGATTTTTCATTTCACAATAAACTCAATATAATGAGATTCAATTTATTATTAGAATAATTAATAATCTTACGCAATACTCCATCAAAGGTAATAAATCACTTTATAGCGTGTATTGTATGAAAATAATAATTAATCATTTTAAATATAAATTAAATGCATCAATATATACATTTTTTATTTTTGTAGAATGGCCATTTAAAATTTTTATATTTTTATATATTTTTTTGTGCCAACCAATCAGGATCATTTTGAGAGAAAAAAATTGAAGAACAATAAAGATTTTGAGCTCACAAAAACTTTACAAAATTATTTGAAAAAATAATAAAAAGTATTTTTATGATATAGATTTTGACTGACTGGAACGACCGTCCATGTCATCGGCACAGAACAAACCGGTTCAAAGGGTGGACCCTTCCACCGACGTGACTAGTAACCATTTCAGACATACATTGTGTCCGCCCGTTCGGAACGCAGTCGGAGACGTATCGAATATTAACCGTTGATGAGCGGCATCATCAACGGTTATAATCTCGTTTGTTGCCAAGTGCGTACCTTGGCTGCGCACGCAATACCCGTTCATCTTTTCCCGGCCCATATCATCGGCATTGTCTTCTTCACTCACTTCACCGGATCGATTGCTCACTCTCCCTCACCCTTTCCAAATCGCCATGGCCGCCAATCCCTCCCCTCTAACGCCACCAACACCACCTCTAAATCAACACCCATACCAATACCAATATCGGATGGCCGCCGCAAGCTCCTTCTTCTCCCGCTTCTTCTCTGCCATCCTCATCCTCTTCTTCTACCTCGGGTGCTTCGTCTTCCCAGCCGCATCCCCATCGAAGCACCGAAGAAAGAAGAAGACGAGGATCACCACCTTCGGCGCCAGAGGGAGAGCTCTTCTCTCCTCCTTCAACCCGTGGAGCTATCTCAGACCCATCGTCGCCGGCGTTCGGAAGAAGACGAAGACAAATAGCAGAAGCTGTACTCCCGGCCCTGCTCCGGCAGGCCAATTGGTGGTCGTAACGCCCAAGACCGCTTCTTCGACTCGCAAGAGATCGTCGCCTGCTGGGTCCGTCGCAGATTCCGACTTCGAAGTGGAGACGAAGGCGAAGAGGCCGTCGTCCTTCGCTGTCCGGACAGATGTCTTCCCCTGCACCAACTGTGGGGAGGTGTTCGAGGCGGCCCAGGTTCTCGACCTCCATCGCTCGACCAAGCACGCCATATCGGAGCTTTTCTCCGGCGACTCGGCGATGAACATAGTGGCGATCATCTTCCAGACCGGCTGGGGAGTCGGCAAGGTCATGGGGAGCAACGCCGCTCCGCGCATCCGCCGAGTCCTCAAAATCCACCATTCGCCCAAGACGATGTCCCGGTTCGAGGAATACCGAGAGAGCATCAAGGCCAAGGCCGCCAAGCGGCGGGGGCGATGGGGCGAGCGGTGTATCGTCGACGGCAACGAGCTGCTCCGCTTCCACTGCTCAACCTTCCTCTGCTCTCTGGGCAGGGACGGGATCTGCGCCGGCGAGTTCTGCGGCGTCTGCAGCATCATCCGAAGTGGGTTCTCGCCGAAGCTCGACGGCATACCGATGACGCCGAGCAGCCGGCGCGCGCACGAGGCCATACCGGCGGACATGGAGCAGGAGTTCCGGTACATGAACGTGAAGCGTGCAATGCTTGTGTGCAGGGTGGTGGCGGGGCGGGTGGCGAGGGAGGAAGAATCCTGTGACGTCAACAACGACGGCGACAAGGAAGACGGCGAGTTCGACTCCGTCCTCGTCGCCGGCGGAGGTCTCCGGAGCGGCGTGGGGAGGAGGAGCTGCTGGTGTATAGCCCCAGGGCGGTGCTCCCTTGTTTTGTTATTGTTTACGGCGATTGAAGTGCAGTAGTCACTAGTCGGTGTTCCAGGCAGCTTATGGTGCAGTTGTACTTGTTTTTGATTTTCGAGTGAAATCAGAAATGTGAATGTATGATTGGTGTGCTAGTAGACAGTAGTGATGATCTAATAATGTACATTCTTGCATAGTATAATTACAGACAGAACATTGTACATTAATATGCTCTGTAGTTTGGCAAGAAGAATCCAATCGATTTACCAAATAAAACATTTTAGTCGGTGAGGGGTGGATTAATGTAATCGATTTACAATGTACATTAACATCTTAGGTTTAGTGTCGGCCGGTAGTTTTTCTAATCAAGTTAGCTAGCCCTGGTTGACATGGTTTAAAGGATAGTGGTAAGGTTGTAAATGGTTTGGTTACGGTTCAACGATCTTAATATTATTATCATTTATATTTAAAGTTAATTTAGTTAAATTAGTCTGAGTTTTAATTATTTTTTATATACGGTGAATAAAATCTTTATTAGTTTTTTGTTCCATTTAATTTGGAACTGTTGATAAATTAATAAGTCAAATAACCATTAATGGTAAATTTTGCCACCTTAGATAGTCTTTGCGTGCAGTTAAACTGTGCTGAGTAGCGAAAGGCTAAAGGGGTTAAGCTGCTGCTTTGCTATCATTTTTTTGTTTGAACAGAGTTGTTGCTAACATTAGGGAAGTAGTTGTCCTGTGGCTTTCAGAATCTCAGACGTAACTGCCCGAAATTGGTGGTCGAGTGCTTGATTTGGGTGTCGGTTGTTCAGCTGGGCATTCCATCAAACACGACTAGAAGTGCGACGAATGAAGATATGCCCTCACCTTACGTCTCGTTTGAAGAGGGCTTACAAAAAATCTTTCGTAAACAAATACAAATATGCTTCGCATCCACTTGGGTTCAAACCGAAATAGCTCTATTCTGTACAACTATTCTTAAATTTTGGTTTACTTCGCGACGTTAGTTAAATTCCTTTCTGAAAATTCAGTTTGTAACCGAACCGGTGGAAATTAACCAAAAACCAAAAAAGTTAAATTTTTTAATATTTATGTTTTATATTGGTTATTATTAATCTTTATAATTTTTTTGTAATTTTTTTGAGATTTTAATATTATATCTATGTATATAATACTTTTAAATGTGATTATGATAATTAAACCATATTTTAACTTTATTTATTATAAAAATAATAATTAAGTTTGATATAGTTTTAATAATTTTAGTTTATAAAAACTGAATCGAAGTTTGGAATAATTGTGAGTTTGGTTCGACGTGAAAGTTAGATGGCTGAACCCTATTTTAAAAATTCGGTTTAGTTAGTTCGATCGAATGATCTGTATTGTACTTGGGGATTCACCTATTGAGCTGGAAATATGTTTTGCTCATGAAACCGAAACCGCCTTGTCTTTTTATTTTAATTATTAAATTATGTAAAAAGATTTTGAGTTTCCTAGCACTTCATTGACCATACAATCTGAACTCGCACTTAAATGGTTAACACGAAGTGAAGACCAACTTTTCAGGGTGAATTTGGTGAGGATAATAATCCAATAAAAATTGAAAACCAAGTTCCTCCTAGGGTGTTAAATTTTGGGTTTATTCCTGTCTTAGTTCAGCTCCTTTTTATTGTTATAATTTAAAAACACAGTTCTTTATGGGATGTTAAATTTTGGTTTAGACTGAACCAAACTCGACCGAAAATTTGATATCCTTTTAAAGAAAAAAATCTAAAATTTAAAGTTAATATCAATTATTATAAAATTATTATTTCATGTATTTTGTAATATTTAATATGATCAATATGTTTAAATTTTTATGTGATTATTTAGGTTCGTGAAAACATGGTGTTATTTTAATTATATGATAAAATAGACCCATTTTTTTATTGCAGACAAGAGGCATTGTTAATTAAACAATGCACAAGGCACGATAAATTGGCTTTTTTCTTTTTTTTCCCTCTTTTCTTCTTTTTTTTAGAATAATCGATGAGCATTTTCATACATAGGTTTTTGCTCTACAAAGAGACACAGCCCATTCAAGTATGTGCTGTAGAAACTAGAAACAGCGGGCCAAAGGCCCAATCATGCAAAATCAGTAATTTACAATTGAGGGGGTCAGAATAATCATATTCCACCATTAAGGTGAACTAACCATTATTTACAATTCAAAGAATACTTATGACCAGGACAAAATAGTTTTTATCATTTCAAGTCATCTTCCTCCCGATCATTACCGTGACTAAACACTCTCCCTCAATTCATGGTGGCAATAAGGTTGAGGAAGATGCGCAACCGGCAATGGCCAACTCCTTGCCAGCCCATTCCTCTATGTACTACCAAATACCGATTCTCTCGTGAAATTTATGACTCCCTCCCCCACCTACTAAAATACTGTTGAGACGTTTCTTCTCTTGGCCAAGAGAAGAGCTGTCCTCCTTTTCCATTCAATGCCCAATATTTCCTCTCCACCTCCCATAATTGCCATATGTTACATCCCTTCCAGCTCTCAGCCGTGACCTCCGCTCTCGCTTTCTAATGGCTATCGGGAGGTACCTAAATACTTAACATAGGATTGTTGGGATTAACCAAACAAATGAAATATAAATCTCTTATTTTAACACATAAGGATGAGAAGTATCAAATGAATAAAGAGATCAGACAAACTAATTTTATATTAAAAATCCCAAATTTGAAGAAAAAACTACAAGGCAAATAGTCAGATCAAATTCACTATATTATATTCATGATACAAATAGATCCACAAGAGAACAATCTCTCCAATACTAATTTATTATAATTTTTACAAAATTAATATTAACTAAGAAAGAAATTAGAGAATTACGGATTACAAATATAAAAACTTGGCGAAGTTACCATTGACGATCGTAAGCGAATCACAATAAAATATTCGCTTTTAATCCACACAATTTTTTTCTCCCTTTATAGAGGCTGTTTTTCTCCAAAACCCAAAAACTGAAAAACCAAAAGCCAAAGAAGAAAAACGTCGTACGTTGCTTTTATTCCTTTCAACTAATGAAATCTGTAAAATCTTAGTTTTTACCCAAAATAGGGTTATAATTTCATGTATTTACGGAAGAGGGACAACCCAACAAACCTCTCCTTCCTAGACTCCGTGAAATACCTCTAGCTAACATGGGAAGCTCCATCCATGCCTGCTCCATTCCTACAATAAACATGTTTCTCCTTTAACATAACTTTAGTCATCATATCTGAAATATTTCTTTTAGTATAAATTTTTGTTCGCTAAAGAGATTTACTTTCTAACACATCTCTTATCCAGTGATATCTCACATCACTGTGTTTGCTCTTTGAATGAAAACTTGAATTCTTACTTAAATGAATTGTACTCTGGCTATTACAGTGTATAATGTATCTCTCCTGTTTAATGCCAATTTCATTCAAAAATCTCTTCGACCATAGCATCTCCTTGCAACCTTCTATTGCAACAATAAATTTTGCTTCAGTTGTGGATAATACAATACACTTTTAAAACCTAGACGAGATAGCCTCATTAACAAAATTAATAACAAACCTAGATGTTGACCTTCTTGTCTCCAAGTCACTTGCTGTGTCTACATCAGTGTAGCCAACTAATAAAAGTTTATCACTTTCAAAACATAAACACATTTTTGATGTACCTCTCAAGTACCTCATTATCCATTTAATTGCTTGCCAATACTCTTTGCTCGGATTTGCTAAATGTCTACTAACTATTCCAACTGCATATGCTATATCCGGCCTTGTACAAACTATAGCACATATCGAACTACCAACTGCAGAAGCATAAGGAATCTTTCTCATTTCCTTCATTTATGTTTCACTTAAGTCACTTTTCTTCAACTTGAAGTGACTCCCAAGTGGAACTCCAACTGACTTTGTATCTTTCATGTTGAATTTTCCAAGTACTTTTTCCATGTACTTTTCCTGTGACACCCAAAGCTTTCTAGCTCCCCTGTCACGCCGAATGGACAACCCCAATATTTGCTTTGCCAATCCCAAATCCTTCATTGCAAAGGATTTATTCAAATTTTTCTTTAAACTTGCAATCTTGGCTTCATCATGTTTTACAATCAATGTGTCATCCACATAAAGCAACAGAATAATAAAGTCACCATCATCTAACCTCTTGATGAACACACAGTGATCAAAAATAGACTTCTTGTACCCATTCTTTTCCATAAAAGAATCAAACTTTTTGTACCACTGTCTAGGAGCTTGCTTCAAGTCATACAAACTCTTTTTCAGTCTACATACCATCTATTCCTTTCCTCTGACTTTAAAACCCTTTGGTTGCTCCATGTATATGGTCTCCTCAAGATCACCATGAAGAAAGGTTGTCTTCACATCTAACTGTTCAACTTCCAAATTCAAACTTGTAGCCAAAGCTAGAACAATTCTAATAGAAGGCATTTTAACAACAGGAGAAAAAATTCCATCGAAATCAATACCTTTCTTCGGTCTGAAGCCCTTCACCACCAACCTTGCCTTGTACCTTGGTTGTGTGTTGTTTTCTTCATGTTTGATCTTGTAGACCCATTTATTCTTCAGTAGTCTCTTCCCCTTAGGAAGATTCACCAACTCATAAGTGTGATTCTCATGTAAAGATTTCATCTCATCTTGCATTGCCTTCAAGCACTTCTCTTTTTTTATATGAGCTTTGACCTCACTGAAATTTTCTAGTCTCCACATTCAGTGATTGTCACATATTCTGATGATGGATATCTTGTTGATGGAGCTGGTTCATGAGTTGATCTCCTCACATTAGTTTGTTGCCCTTGTTCCTAAATAAATATTACTGACCGAAAGCGACAGCCTCTAGGTTCAAAAGCCAAACCAGCTACGGCATCTGGCCATCTCCCTTAATATTTGCTTAATTTTAAAATATTATTATAATTAGTCTTATTATTTTTATTATTTATCAAGAAAATATTGTGCCATAATTCTATTCAAAAATCTTTAAAAATAAATTCTATCTAGTTACTAAATTTTTTACATATTAAAACTAGAATTACTTTTAGAATTATTTTTATACAAATATATGTTTGTTAAAATGAAATAAATATTAATTTTTTTATTTAAAAAATAATATAGTCATAATTTTGAAATAAGTTTTCTATTGTCTTAATTCATATTATTAATAAGTTATAAATATACCCCGCATATCGTGCGCCCACTCATTGTACGATTGTTTGACTATTATTAATAAAAAAGAAATTTAATAGTAACCACTCATTAAAAGTATGATATTTAACTAATCAAAATACAAAAGAAATAGGAAAAATAATCAATAAAATTTGTATAATATATTTTTCTTATATATTAAGACTTATCTTTAAAGTCAAAGTCAATCAGAATCTATATCTCAAAGATTTTAGATTATTACATAGCCTATCTCATTATTTAACAAAAATTTATATATAAACTAAAAATTTATCTATAATATAAGTCGTGCATTGCTAAAAATCTTTCCTAGTTCATACAGACATAACATGTGACTAATATTAAATGCTGGCATGCACTGAGGAGATAACCTATCTCAAATATTAATGGCAGAATAAATCATAATATTATTAGTCAATGCAGTTAAACTATAGACACTATTCACTACGATATTTGTTTTCATGAATTTTAGATAATTTATGTAACACCCCGATTTTAATTCACCTAAGAACCTAATCAAAAATATTACGATCGAGTCGAGTCTTGTATAAAGTTGTTGATCAGTAAGACTCAATCGATAAAATAGATCGAAACAATCCACTTTGCGCTATAAGAATGGAAGACATGGTTAAATATGCGTCAAAATACATCAAATATAAATAAAAGTAAGAAAAAAATTTGCACTGAACTCTAATGTGTGTAGCATTTATGTATCCTCCCACCAAAGTTGACTTAGAATTGCATGACATATATTTATATGCATATATATATATATATATATATATATATATATATATATAAAATATGAAGAACAACAGTAATGAGCAGGTCTAAAAAAAACCAGTACAAACTGGCTAATGAATATTCAATTACTCACAAAAATTAAGGAAACTTCACAATTGCCTTACATTGTGTCGTAAGCAAACATACTTAAACAAATGTCGGCATTTATGCACGATTAATATTATATTCATCCATATAACGCTTATGCCCTCACATCCTCTATATTATACCTGCCATGGTACTAGAGTGGCAAAAGGAACGGCTAAGTTAGTGCAATAAATTCTTGAAATGTGCTACATTGTGTAATACTCTCATACTCTGCACTACTTTAGGGTTTGAAGGAGTAGTAGTGCGGTTCATATATATCTTCATACCGCTCACTCTTTTATTTGTGAAATCCATAAAAATGTGTGTACTTATATAATAGGCTTAGGGAATAGGCTTGTATCATATTTTTCTTAAGCTTTAGTTCGAAAACCAATAAGAGATCTCATCCTTGTACTTCTATTAAATATGTGTAGAAAACAAGGCTAAATGACATGACATCGGAGGGATCCATTAAAACGCCGCTGATGTTGTCCTATGTCTAAAACACGATTAAACTTTACATGCAAGGAGTCAACCAGAGATCAAGCAAAGGGAGATCCGACAAACATGTGGTCCAAACTCCAAGCGCATCGATACATCTATTGGGAGCTCAAACTCCGTAACCTACATTGAAACCCACTGTTAAGTTAAATATTGACATCTCTATATAATGCATGCTCGTGGTGTGTGCTCACATCATCAATACATCCTAATCGAGAAGACTGCTAAATAAATCTACGAATAAACATATAGCACACAAATTGAAACATAATGAAGGAAATAACAAATAAACAAATAATATATAAAATATTCTAATCAATAAATAGATAAACAATAAATACATGACAATAATAATACTCTAATCATAAAATAATAATATAATTATACTATATAAATGCACGACTAAGCATGTGTAAATATCATATATAGTCTTGTTAGTATATATACACACACACACACACAATTTAATAAACATAAATAAGACTAATATTACTAAGTAATATGTCATGAATAATAATAAGTAATCATATAAACATACATTATATTAAATAAATACATGAATAATACGAAATGAATAATAATGAATAAATAAATAAATAAATAAAACTAGTGATAACATCCAAATATGCTAAATCATGTGAATATGCACATAAACTAATAAAAGGGTTCTCGAATTACAGAAAACGGTGTACATAACAGACGAAAACGATCAGTGAATGACTTAATTGGGTCAACTCGCTGCACCAAACTGAATTAGGTCATTGTTGGTCTCAAATGAAAGATCTTGGCGAGGGTAATCTGTCTAGGTGTTCGGATTGGTCGGAGTTGGCTCACTAGTACTGAGGAATGGCCCGAAAGGGTTGTGGTGGTGGCAGAAATTGACTGTAAAAATGCCACTATCGGCATCGATTGCAGCAAAGCCGGTGGCGATGGTGAGTACTAATCTGATAGCCGGCTGGGATGTGGTCATGGCCATACCAATCCGGTGGCCGGAGGAGTGTCGTGGTCTGGTCGACGTTGATTCAAAGTGGCTACAGCGCTAAGGTGAAAATCCTCAAAATCGTCAAAAATCTCTAGAAATCAATGGGAAGAAGTTAGGGCTGATGTGGATGGCTTTGATCTTGCCACATGGCATGATCTGAATATTCGGTAACTCGTGGCCTAGGGGGGCCCACATATGGGTATATGCACTGATAACTCGATGGAAAGCTTGGATCGAGACTGACCAAAATCAAAAGTGACTTGAGTCCTAAAATTGACTCTATAGATAGGAATCAATGTAAGAAGGCTAAATAGGGCTCGATACCTTAAACTTAATAGTGTAAAAATTTACGACTCAATTAAGCTGGGCTTACAAGGGCACAATCCGGTGATCTAAAATCCCTATGATGCATGCAAATGAGATACCGTGAAAATATCAAACGGACTCTAAATGCTACAATGGCCTAAATCTAGGCGTAAAACCCTCGCTAACTCATACAAATCTTCTACATACTTTGCATATACACTGATAATTCATGCTATGATCAACTACATGTCAGGCATACTTAGATACTATAACATGCTCATACGGCCATATGGGCCCATATGCATGGTGTGAAAACTATTCTGGCACAAGCTTGCTTGTAGGGTTGCTAATTGAGCGAGCCAGCTCGTGAGCATTTAGCGTTCGGCTCGGCATGACTCGACTCGAAACTCGACATTTAAATGCTCGACTCGAACTCGACTCGAACTCGAATCTTACGAGCCGAGCTTGAGCAAGGTCGTGTTCGACTCGACTCGACTCGGTTATAACTCGAAATCGACTCGAACTCGACTCGTAGCTCGATTCGAACTCGACTCGATAAAATAATATAATAATATAGTCTTTATATTATATTATAATATAATATTATATATATATATATATGTAATATAATAACAAAGAAGCAAGATAGTTGAGATGGTAAGTATTCACCTTGATGACTTCAAGGTTGTGGGTTCAAACCACATTGGCCTCATTTTTTTTTAAGTGAAGTACTTTTGACTTTTGACTTTTAATCGAGCTGGTTTCGAGCTAACGAACGAGCTGGCGAACGAGCTCATAAAAATTAAACAGTTTAAGTATATTCGAGCTCGAGTCGAGCTCGAACACATAAAAGATATTCGAGTCGAACTCGAGCATGTATGTTCAAAACTCGTTCGATCTCGAGTCGAGTTCGAACGAGTTTCGAACTATTCGAGCCGAGCTCGAACACATGTCGAGCTCGGCTCGCTCGCTCAATTAGCACCCCTACTTGCTTGAACTAAATCGAAACTCACCCTAATCGGGTAAACTACAAGCTGGTAAAACCCTACTCCAAAGCTGGCTTTACAATTTATCATATGTTTTAAAAACCACATTTCTTAAAATATTATTTAATATTTTATTATAAAAATTTTCATATGTAAAAAGCAAATTTTTAACATTTAACATGAAGACGAACATAGGAAAAATAATCTTGAGGCATCATACTTTTAGTTTGAAATGAAATCACTTTTTTACTAATATCATGTTAGTTGTAAATGAATTACGAAGATAAATTTAAATTACATGAATATTGAAACAAATTTATAATTCATTTCTATAACAATCACTAGTTTAACATAATTTTCCATGATAAAATATCTAGAGAATATCACAAAATACAACCATTCAAGTCAACGGGAATGCCACTATTATTTTAATATAGATTGTAATAATTATTTGAAATAAAGAATAAAAATATCAGCAAACAAATAATTTTTTACCATCTATAGTGTATTATATATGTAACACCCCAATTCAGCCTAAAGGGACAGATCGAATCGTGATACTATAATTTAGAAGCTACAACCATTCAAGTCAACGGGAATGCCACTAGTATTTTAATATAGATTGTAATAATTATTTGAAATAAAGAATAAAAATATCAGCAAACAAATAATTTTTACCATCTATAGTGTATTATATATGTTACACCCCAATTCGGCCTAAAGGGATGGATTGAATCGTGATACTATAATTTAGAAGCTACTCGGTGGGTTGTCGCATATAGACTTTACAAAAGCGGATCTCAGACCCTCCGTAGAGGCTTAAGACGGACACCAAGCTTGGTTTTTACATAATACGTGTAGAGTTTGTTCTACAAAGGTGAATCTTATACTTAAAGCAATTCTATATAAACACCCCTAACCGTAATAGAGGCAGAACCTCCCATACGACCATGAGCAGTGACTCTAAAAATACGATGATCAATCCCAATTGCATAAGAAGCACACCCCTGCTATAGTTTTGTGATGGCATGATGTTGTGTATAACATATTCTTACTACTTTGTTCATGTGATTTGTTTAGGTCTTCTTATGAGTTACATGAAGATGATGCAAGTATTTAAATAAGGGTCAAGGCTACCTATTCCACATACCATATGTGAGCAATTATTAAAATTTCAGAGAAATTTCATAGCATCATCGAGTATTAGGGCATCAAATCCTAATACCTGAGCATCACGTGGGTCTTCAATTGGTGTGAACCATAAGTTCCTTCACCCATGTTACTCAAACACACAAACAAGTGCAACCAAATACGTTTCGTGTACCTGACTTAGCTCATTGTCATGTTCGAGGACTCTGGGGCTTATATAACCTCCATTTGATGGTTAACCTTACCCTAACATATTGTAGCTCCATACTAAAAATATAATAATATAAAGATGAAACGTGCTAGCACAATCATAATGGCATATATCCGAATCATATGAGGTACACATAGTTAGGGCACATGCCCACCATATAGTTATCAACAAAATACATAGTCTAAAACACATTACATAATGTAGGGCCCCCACCACCACCGCCATTGAGCTACTTGATCCATGCACCTAAGTAGGCCAATGCTACAGAACCTGAATTACATATAATAGAAACCACGCAAGTAATCAAATAAATTTGATTACTGGTCCAAATAATTACTGGTAGAATGACAAATTATCAAATGAATATTTAATTACCTACAGGAAACTTAGGAAACTTCAGAATTTCCTCACACTGGGCAATAACTAGGTAACCTTAACAAGTGTTGGCACAAACTGTAACACCCTAAATTTGGTTCATGCTCGTGAACAGAACCAGAATGTCGCTGGTCCCAGTTAGGTCGGCTAACCCAAACTCAACTCCAACGGATCTACTCTCGACATCTCAAGATGGAAGACGTCTATCGTTATGCATGAATGAATGTACAAAAATAAACCTAACATGCTACTACATAGATGACATGACAATCAATTTGCATACAAAAATAACTACAATGAAAAATCAATAAAAATTTAGAAAATAAGACAGACTGAGTTTCCCTTAAAAGTGCAATTAAGGACCACCTTATTAAATCGACATGTATACGTATACACATAATTAATAAAACATTCACACCACAAATTCATTCAACTGTATAATTCATTTCTATATTGAGTCTCAACTCAACTGTTGATTTATCTTCATTTTACCTAATTGGACTGGGTCTTGACCCATCTGTGCATTCTAATTCTTAGCCTTGTTGTACACATTCAATATCTAAACTATTTTACTAAAACATAGGTATTCAAATGTTACAATTAGAAATTCTGTTACTGAATCAACTATCATATCACATTATATTGTCATACCTTACATTACATCATATCATATTCAATAATAATGACAAAATCAACAAAACATTAACATTCTATCGTCTGACGTGTGTGTATGCAAGAGACGTCACTGCTCCTCTGTCTAGGCTGACTCATCCTCCTCATTATCATCACCTACATATATTATAAAAACACGTCAGTAACGAGTGTTATTGTTCCAAAAATATAACTAATAACAAACTAGCTATGAGAGCAAACTCTCATATAAAAGAAGACATTTATATACTTATCGTGAACTCTATGAAGGGCACCTACTTAGGAGCCACTAGGCTGCAGACCTGGTAGCATGCTAAATTGACTTTTCTGCTGCTGCTGATTTTTTCATTTCATTTACTGGTCCCTCAGGACTACTAGTATATCTTAAGCCCTCTCCTTACCTCCATAATTCTCCTAGCCTTGAGCACGAAGACCGAGTACTCTCCGGCAGTGACCTTTAGTACCCTTTGAACTACAAGTTCGGACATGCATTGTACTAAATAGTACCAATAAACCTTCAAATTCTCCGAGTGTAAGGAACTCAAAATGGGAGTTGTCAGGATCCATCAGGATTGAAATAGTCCACTCACTCATCCAGAGCCCGCTTTGATAAGCATGTTCTCGCTCATATAGCACTGCTGTCGAATTTCTCTCTCTCGTCTCACTGAAAACTCGATAAAACTATATATTGGTCTAGGAAGGGATTTATATAATAGGCCCGAAGTCAACTTGTGGTGCATCTTATTTTCGAAAACATACTCGAGGGATCTCATCCTTGAGGGTTATTAATCTGGAAATTTTTGAAAACTCCGTACCTACACATCAAATATAGAAGTCAACACCCACTGACTAAATGATACATCAAACTTATCATGAATATCACACATACAATACAATCATCATCTAACAACAATCAAACAATTATCAATGTAAAAATATCTCATCCTATTCATCCCAATTTTATTACATTTTTCTAAATTACGTTGCAGTCAATTAGCATGTTCAAATTTAATTTAGTTAATTAGATCACTAACTATTAATCAAATCATGCAAATTATCACTTCATTCACAATCAGACATTTATCACAACAGTTAATTATTCCTAACATGTTGTGCTAATAAATATCAATTTAATTACATGTTGTGCTAATAAATATCAATTTAAATAATTAAAAAGTTCATACCTAATTGTTAGTCACACGGCGACGGTGAAAAAGTTGTGGCCGGCTCAAGTGAAGATTGTGGGGAATATGGAAGAAAACAAAGAAGAAAGTTTAGTGAGAAGGATAATGGTGGCTAAACGATAGAAGCGTGGAATATATAGATGTCGGGGTGAGAAAATGAATGGTTGTTTAGAAAAACGAATGGTTATCTAAAAAAAATGAATGGTCTTCTAAGAAAAATGAATGGTCATTTAGAAAAACGAATGGTCGTCTAAGAAAAATCAATGGTCGTCTCATAATTAAAACTTGACTCGACTTTGACACGAGTAAAAAATAATACCAACTCGTAATAAAAATCTCATAAAATATAATACACATCAATGACATGCTCTGTAAATAATAACCCATCCAAACTGCTCGTAATGCGTCCTAATACGTTATTCAGCCTAAAAATAATTTTACGATTTAATTAAAATAAATAAAGAAAAAATCTGGCATATGCTCATATATTCTGATAACTCATTCTGCTGCTGTCTTACTAGTGTTATCAGCATATACTTAGGCACATATGACTCTCATGGTTCATAACACAAGACCAGTTTCGGCTCAGTACGTGTGTTATGAAGTTGACTCGACTGAAAATAACGGTCAAAACAACCAGTTCAGACTATAAAACCCTAACTTGAATCACGGGTTTTACAAACACGCACAACTAATATTCAGATTCATACATACAACACTTACACCCTCCCATCCTTCATATTACACCCACCACGGTACTCGAGTGGTAAAAGGAATAGTTATGTTAGTGCCACAAATTTTGGAAATGTGATGTGTTATTCTGTGCCCTCATATTCCGCACTTCTGTAGGGTTAGAAGGAGTACTGTGCAGTTCATACATCCTCGTACACACTCCTACTCATAAAAGACATAATCATATTTATACATATAGGCTTGGGAGATAATTTAATACTTAGTTCCTAGATCTGATGTTTCAAAATCCATCAAGGGCTCTCGACCTTGAAGTATTATTAAATACGTATAGAAAACACGACTAAATGACCCAATATTGGAGGGTTCCAATAATACAGAATCAAAGTCCTCCTACATCTAAAACACAATTAAACTCGACACATAAGGAGTCAAGAAAAGATGAAACAAAGGGAGAGTCATGTGCACCTGGATGAATAGAGTTCTAAATTCTAGTTGGTGAGCTCACCCATGATACATAGCATAGAGACAAAACTAAATAAGAATCAAGTCACATTGGCACGCAAAAAAGGCAAAGCCTCCACACAAGCTCAACTCTTAAATATCACTTAATTATCTAAATCAGATCCTAAGTGAAGTGTTAAACCTTATTCGGTAACATAATTAAGGTTTTGGTTTTCATTTAGTGCACTTTATTCAATTCTAGGGTTTTAATCAAATGGGCTTACTAGGCAATTTTTTGGAGGGGCTAACAATGTCTAAATTGGCTGAAATTTGGATGGGTGGGCCCTTACACTATAAAGTTCATAGGTAAATTTGACCATGGCAGGCCCATGAGTCAATCTAGGGTAACAAGGCTCATTAAGCTTGATCTAAAGGTGCTCGAACAATGTTTTTAGGCCCCACACCAATTTTTTAACTATTCGTTCATAGGCTAGAGAACTCCAAATGGGGTAGGGTCAGTGAGCCTAGTTAACTAACATGCGGAGCATAAGCCCAGTAATAGTATGACTCAATTTAATTTTTAAATGGACCGAAGTGGATCATACAATTTTATCATTGGATGGGCTATTTCTGGAGCTATTTGGACCCTAACAACTTGGAAATTCACAAATAAAATTGGGAACCTATCCAAATGGCCCAAAAATTGGTCATTGTGCTATTGAGACATACGGTAAGGTCGGGACTAGTTTTCACTAAAATCCAATACCATTAACCTATTTTAAGATAATTTACAACCGGAGTGAAAAAACTAGGGTTTTTACACTGCATCTTTACACTATTTGGGTAAACACCTCTAAAACATATATAGAATATTTTTTAGCCATTCCAAAAAATTATATATTTTGATTAGACACTTATTGGAGCATCATATAGTTTTCCAAGATTTTATTAGCATAAAATTGGTCACTTAACATATAACACAATCACATATCATGCTCATAGACACAAACATCACAGGAAATAGAAGGTGTAAAGTTCATGATTATTTACTAGCTAAATTAAGCTAAACATTTAACCAAAAACTCCTAGCATCACCATGAAAACAATAGTATGTTCATCAAAAGATCCTAGACGGTTATAGAATAAAAATTAGATAAGGTTCGCTTATGTCAATGTAACTGTGAAAGTTGCCACATTTCCTTACTTTTTACCCTCATGTATACAAATTATAGGTCATGGCAGGTAAAACACCCATCACCAAAGTTGTATATCTACATATTATAAATGTAAAAAAATAAGAATTGTACAAATGTAACATTAGAGTGCCAAGATATGATTTTTATACAAAAATAGGACAAGTCAGTGACCTATGCACATTATAAAAAGTATATCTATTTATTTACAAGGGAAAATAAGATACATCAGTACTAGAAATCTCCCAACAAGCATATATACTTGCTAAAAATTTCATAAAAAATGTAATCATACAAAATTTCAAGCAATATTCATCATACAACGAGCAAGAAAGGCAACACAAACCTGAAACTAACAAGGGAAGACCAAGGGGAGGTCTTTTGAGGCATCCAACCTCCAAGCCTACACTCTAGGGGGCTAGAAACGTGAATGAGGGTGATTCAAGCACCAAGGAGAGGAGAAGAAGTTGTTAGAGGTGAGGAGGGAAGGAAAAATGGTGAAAAGGTGAGGGAATGGACGGGTTTCATAGAAAAGGGTGGTTCGTTTGGTGATATCATAGGTATGGGTGTTATACCTAAAGAGGTATGGGTTGGATGAAAAGGTATGGATTGGTTTGGTGATATCATAGGTATGGGTGTCATACCTACAAAACCCAGGCTGTCTGCCTGAGGTTTTTACTGTTGGTTTGGTTGTTACTCGAATCAGGTTTTTATGGTGAGACCCTTCTTGTTGTGGTTCGTATATGGTATAGTGTATGTTTGCTTGGCCTTAACCTCCATCAATGCTCGGTACGTTTGTTTATACGCTACACACTTGGCTTTTTCATGTTTGGTTAAGACAAGTCGTATATTATTAGATGCTAGGATTGTGTACCTCGCATGTCTTCTGTGTCTTTGTCATGTATATGATAACCTTCCAGACGGTCCAACCACTCTTTGGGACCTGCAGTGTAATTTTCGATGTGGGGCCAATAGCTTTAGGGTAAAACCCCATGTTTTTTGGTTTTGGTCTAACCCAACCCATATCTATTTAGCTAACCCAACCCATCCATCTTAATCTAATCCAACCCATACTTCTTTAGGTATGACACCCATACCTATGACATCACCAAGTCAAACCATACATCTTTATCCAACCCATACCTCTTTAGGTATAGCACCCATACCTATCAATCCCTTTCCTCACCTTCTTACTATTTCGCCTTCCCTCCTCACCTCCAACAACCTTCTTCTCCTCTTCTTTTCCTTCTTCCTCCTTGGAGCTCCAATCACCTTCTTCCACGTTTCTAACCTTCGAGGTTGTAGACTTTGTCTTTAGATACCTCAAAACACCTCCCCTTGGTCTTCCCTTGTTAGCTTCAGGTTTGTGATGCCTATGTTGCTCGTTATTTGATGTATATTGCTTTTATTTTTGTCATATTTTATTTTTATGAAATTTTTAGCATAAATATATGCATGTTAGGAGCATTTTAGTATTCATGTATCTTAATTAACAATGTAAATAAATAGATATACTTTTTATGATGCATGTAGGTCACTGATATGTACTGTTTCAGTATAAAAATCATATGTTAGCACTCAGATGTTACATTTGCACAATTATTGTTTTGTTACACTCATAACATGTATATATATAGCTTTTTGTTTGTGTGTTTTGTCTGCAGTGACTTAGAATTTGTATGTATGAAAGTATAAATTGAGGAAATGTGGCAACTTTCACCGTTATAGTGACATAAGCACCCATTTCTCCAATTCTTACTATTTGACCTTGTAGGATCCGTTGATGCAAAACATGCCATTTTGTTCATGGTGATGTTAGGAGTTCTTGGTAAAGTTTGATGCGTATGCTAACTGCTACATAATTGTGATTATCACCCACAAGTACTCCTTATGTTGCATGTGTTGTTTGTGACTATGACCATGATCTGTGATTGTGTTATATGTTAAGTCATCAATTTCAAGCTAATAAAATCTGGTAAAAATTTATAATACTCCCACAAGTTTCTAATTCAAATAAATAAATTTTTGGTATGGGTAAAAATCATCTATGAATGTTTTTGACATGTTAACCATGATAGTGTAAATATGCAGGCTGAAAACCATACTTGTTTTCGCTCCGGTTGTAAATTACCTTAAAATAGGTTAATAGAGATGGATTTGATTGAAACTTGCTCCACACCTTAACCTGCTTTTCTGTAGAACCGTGATAAATCTTGGGGACATTTACATAGGTACCCAATTTTATTTGTGAATTTCCAAATTGTTAGGGTCGAGATAGCTTCAGAAACACCCATCAAGGGACCCAAATTGTAAGATCCACTTAGACCTATTTACAAACGAAATTAGGCTGAATTCTATCTAGGCTGAAGCTCAATGTGTTATCTTATTAGGCCCACAAACCAAGCCCATTTGGAGTCATCTAGCCCATGAATGAACCATTACAAAATTAGTGTGTAGCCCAGGAATACTGTTCCAGCAACTTAGGGCCGAGCTTATTGGGCCTTGTTCCCTTTGATTGGACCATGAGCCAGCCATGGTCAAATTTACCTATAAACCTTAGAGTGTAAGGGCTTACCCACCCAAATTTAACCCATTTGGACATTGTTAGGCTAGTCTAAAAAATCGTCTGGTAAGTCCATTTGATTAAAACCCTAGAATTGATTAAAACCTACTAAGTGAACATGAAACCAAAACCCTAATTAAGTTACCTATTAAGGTTTAACACTTCACATAGGACTTTATTTTGATAATTAAGTAATATCAAGTGTTGAGCTTGTAGGCTTTGCCTCATTTTGCATGTCGATGTGGCTCTATTCTTATTCGGTTCTATCTTGGTGCTAAGTATTGCGGGTGAGCTCACTGACTAAAATATTGATTTCTAGTCAAATAGGTCCGTAAGACTCTCCCTTTGCTTCATTTCTGTTTCATTCCCTCCATGTCGAGTTTGACCTCATTTTAGACATTGGATAACAATGGTGGTGTTTTATCGGTTCCCTCCGATGTCAAGTCATTTAGTTGTATTTTTTACACGTGTTTAATAAAACTTCAAGGTTGAGACTCCTTGATCGTTTTCGAAAGATAAGATCTAGAAACTAAGTATCAAATCGTCTCCTAAGCCTATATGTATAAATATGAGGGTTTACAACTTTGACAAGTAAGAGAGTGTATGAGATGTATGAACATCACTAGTACTCCTTCAAACAGTGAGGTAGTGCAGAGTATGAGTACTTCATAATGCAGTACATTTTTAAATTTGTGGCACTAGCTTAACCATTCCTTTTGCCACTCGAGTTTCCGTGGCGAATGTAAGATGGAGGATGTGAGAGTGCAATTGTTTATGTGTGAATATGAATATTAGTCATGTGTGCGTGCCAACACTCGTTTAAGTATGTTTGCTTACCACCCAATGTGAGGCAATTCTGAAGTTTCCTTAGTTTTCGTAGGTAATGGAAAACTCATTTGCCAGCTTGCTATTTTGCCAATAGTTATTCAAACTGGTAATCAAATTTATTTGATTACTAACGTGGTTTTCTATTATATGTAGGTGAGGCTCCCTTGCATTGGCCGACCTAGATGCATGGATCAGGTGGCTTAGTGGCAATGGTGGCCGGGGGGTCCTCTGTTATGCTGTGTGTTTTGGACTGTGTATTTTGTGGATGATTATATGACGAGCATGTGCCATAACTATGTGAAACTTGTATGATTCGAATGTATGACATGATGGTTGAGCTAAACATGTTCTATCATTATGTTATTATATTATTACTATGTAGCTAATATTCTTTAGGGCAAGGCTAACCATTGTCTACAGGGTATATAAGCCTCAGAGTTAAGAACATGAAGAGGAGATAACTCGAATACACAAAACGTACATGTCTATAGCTATTTGTTCATTAGAGTAACATGGGTGGAGGAGCTTACAGTTCACACCATTGGAAGACCCAAGTGAAGTCTGAGTATTAGGGTTTGATGCCTTGATATCGATGATGCTGTGTAATTTCTTTAACGTTTTGATTATTGGTCATGTAGGGTATGTGGAAGAGGTAAATACTTACATCATCTTCATGTAACTAATAAGAAAACCTAAGCCAATCACTTGCAAAGTAGTAAGAATATAATGTATGCAACAACATGCAACCTCAAAACTGTAACGACCCGCCATTTTTCACAACATTGTGGGCCTAGCTGGCTAGGTGTTACTCACAATTTAGCAAATATGTCTAGCATTTCTAACAAAAATATATATAAAGATCCCACAGTCTTGGACCGTTTCCCAGTAGCCACACTTATTTCTCAAATTAATAAAAAGGGAGTCCCCATATTTATTTTGCTCCATGCTCTGGTTGTCAATCACCTAATTTCGTATCTGCACACCTGCGGAGGCAATTCTGCGTTAGTGATTACAACACTAAGTAGTATAATAGATAAAACAAGTCAAGTACATTCCACTATTTCCCTATGTTCATTTTAATATGCGGTGGAGCGATTCTGCTATACTCCAAAACAATGCGGAGGAGGTATCCACTGTGATCCGCACACCCCGGCCGTAGCCCTTTTGTGGGGAGGCTACCACTACCATCTCCAGTGCCAGTGCCTCGCACACCCCGGCCGTAGCCTTTTTGTGGGGAAGCTATCACTGCACTCAGGTGATTGCTACACCCCGTTTGTGGAGAAGCTCTCACTACCAATTCTAGTGCCAGTGCCTCACACACCCAGCGTAGCCTTTTATGGGGAAGCTATCACTGCACTCAGTGATTGCTACGCCCCGTTTGTGGGAAGCTCTCACTACACTCTAGTGCCAGTGCCTCACACACCCGGCCGTAGCCTTTTATGGGGAGGCTATCACTGCACTCCAGTGCGATGGAGGAATCGCTGTGCCTCGCTCACCCCGACCGTAGCCTTTTTATGGGGTGGCTATCACTACTCCAAAACAATGTCGATGCATTACACAATTTACGCACATAATACGACCCCGTGTCGGACTGAGTCAATTCTTTGACCCTGGTTGCACTCGGTGCATGGTGGTCGAATCTGGGCTCAGGCCAACCTAGGCTACCAACAAGGAAAGTACGATGTTCTACCTATTATATGTACCTGACTTGAGATTTCGTCTGACTATAATCCGCTAACCCTAATATGAATGAGGGCATAAAATTATACATTAGTATAATTTTATTTGCATGAACCTACATGCAACTACATGACTAATATACTATCCATTTTGAAGATATAAAATATATCATGCTGGACTTCATTAATTATTTAATTTCCAGTAAGTCCAATGATAATTTATTATCAATGTGATATAATCAATTAAGTCCTTTTCTTTCACATTTCCAATTAAATATCCCAAATAAAACCTTCATTTACCAATTAATAATTTAATTATTAACCATACTCAATACTAATTACTAGTATTAGTATATTCTTTAACTTATTTGTATTATTTTAATTTAAGGATGTCACTAGTATAGTTATTTGTAATTTATTTTTAACTCGACCGTATCGAGTCATCCCATATTTACAAAACTGCCATTCTTCTTCCCGGACGTCCTTCTCTTTCCCATGCCTTCTTCTTCTTCGCTCCCAAAACCAGCATGTCTTCTTTTCTTCCACCCAATTTCAGATACCATCTTCTATCTACCCCACTGATCCGATTGGAAAACCCCAAAGATCCAATCTTTATCCGCTGCTATCTCATGGAACTCGGACTACAACCTACATGGGGACCTTAATTTCACCATTTATGGTGGCCGACCAGCAGCCATGGCGACCATGTCCTACCCCATTAAGGTGACGACCAGCACCACCCCAGGTGATGACCAGTCTGCACTTTCCATGGCGGATCCACGTCTGGCCAGCAACACCACCCATGGCAACACCGACGTGGTCTCCCTTCACGTTCGTGATTTGCATCCCTCCTCGATGGTCTGACTCGGCCACCCAAGGCAACTCCGTCCGGCCAGCAGCACCGCCTGGAGACTCCCTACTTCCAGCACATTAACCCAACTCACAAGGATGGAAGATGGCGTTGTTGCTGCTGCAAAACATCAGGATGACCTCCTAGTGTTCCCCTTCTCTTCGCTGATTTCAGATTTTAATTTTATGTTTATCATGCTTATTATCTAAACATGCTTATTATCCATTTGAGCATGTGTATTTATGCAACTAAGAAGAGGAAAGGAAGAAGAATTACCCGAGCGAAGGAGGAAACCGGCGTCTATCTGAAGAGAAATTATGTGGATGACGCCCTCCCCTTCTCTTTATATAATGTCATGAGGGCTAGGGTTTGTGAAAACTTACTTCGCCCGTATTTCACTTAATCGAGTAGCCGGGGTAGTTGATATGATTCACTTTATTGTTTAAACGGTTTGATTCGGCTTGACCGATTAAACAATAATTAACCGGTTAAAAGACTTTTCACTTAATTGGGTAATTCACAGTTAACCGGTTGACAGTAAATAATTTGTATGGAAAAAAATAAAATATCCAACATTTGATCCCACCGTGACGAACGTATTTATTATTATTATTATTATTATCATTATTTTTTTTTCTGGGTCTTTACAAAAACTATAGTGGGGGTGTGCTTCTTCTATAGTAGGAGTGATCATCATATTTTTAAAGTCACCACTCATAGCCGTAGGCGAGGTTCTTCCTCTGTTATGGCTAGGGATGTTCATAGAGGATTCGTTACGTCTAAGATCCACCTTTGTAGTACGAACTCTGGACGCATTCTATTGAAACCGAACCTGGTGTCCATCTAAAATCTCCACGGAAGGTTGAGATCAACTTCCTTAAAGTCTTTATGCTATAGCCCAATGAGTAGCTTCCAAATTATATTATCATGATTCGATCTATCCCTTTAGGCCGGATTAGGGTGTTTCAACTTGGCATCAGATCCAACCTCTTAGACTATTAAGGCAGCATACTTTTGGAATGTGTGTGTTGAACGTGCGAAATGTATGTAGTATGATATGCCTGTATGTTTTATGTGCTTGATTTTTTAAGACCCCCCAACACACTGAGCTAATCCATAGCTTGGCCAGCAGGTATGTCTTTGTGTATGTTTTCTCAGACCTCCCTTTTGGTGTTTCCAGTAGTTAGTTTGTGTTTGGCAGTTTGCGAGCCATAGCTTGCAAACCATCTATGTCAATTAGTTTGTGGTTAGTGTTAGTGGTCGATAGTTTGAGCAGATGACAGGAGGACACCGAGGTAAACCCCTGCTATGGCACACGCCTTCCCCTGGTAGGTGAACCCCACCGCCTATGCAAGAGTTAGTGACGGTACCCTAGACAAAGCTGATTAGGGTCCTACGAGATGAGCAACAAGCTTTGAGGGCAGAGTAGACAAGAGTCATGGAGGACCAGCAGCGCTCCCATGAGGAGAAAACTCGGCTATTGGATACAGTCTGGGAGATGGTCATGGTCATGGTTAGCCTGGATAAGAGGCCAACAGGGGTAGAGACACTTGCTGAGGCCTCTAGGTGGAGAGAGTACTGCCATTGCCACCAGCTCAGTATCCCCATATTACACGAGTGCTTCTAGTTGTAGGGTTGTATGAGAACCCAATCCTAGGATGCCAGTGGGAGTTCAGCACCCTAGATAGACCAGCAGTGGGGCAGAGAAGACTAGATCGTATCATTTTGTTGTTGGAGAGGGCTCAAGGAGTTAGGGCCCTGAGCAGCCCCATAACACCAGAGAGTGTTGGGATTGTACGAGTCAGGAAGTGTTGGGAGTGTTGGATAGGTCCCTACTCCCACTATCAGGGTGAAGAAGAAGATAGATCTCCTGTCTTTGAGGCAGCAAGAGGTTATGTTCGTAGCTAAGTATGAGGACAGGTTCCTTATGCTAGGGAGGCTTACCCGAGTAGCTTCTCATCAGAGAGGGAGAGGGCTGCCTACTTTGTATTAGGATTACATCAGTTTGCAAGCGATTGTGGCAGCATTTTCATGTGCAACTCTTGCAGAGGCCATCATCAGGTCACTATAGTGTGAACATGCCCATGACTCACACCATCAGGTTAAGGGCACCTCACAGTTTGATAATGAGAGGCAGAAGAACAAGGTACAAGATCAGTGGGGCCCACAAACGTAGAGATAGAAGAGGATGTTTGATATCGTATCGGCGGGCTCAGAGATTGATAGACAAGGGTTGTGAGGTCTTCCTTGTCACCGTTGTGGCTACATAAGATTAGTCAGCACCAGAGTTGGAACGAATTCCAATGGTCAATGAGTTCACAGATGTCTTCCCAAATGTGGTGTCTAGACTACCACCTACCAGAGAGGTGGAGTTCGCTATTAATTTAGTCCTTGGTACCATGCCTATCTCTAGTGAACTATATCGAATGGCACCACTTAAGCTTAGGCAGCTCAAGACTCAGTTGAAGGTGCTATTGGAGCAGGGCTATGCCAAACCAAGTGTCTCACCTTGGGGCACTTCAGTCCACTTCATCAGGTAGAAGGATGGTAGCATGAGGTTGTGCATCGACTACAGAATGCTCAACCAGGTTACGGTGAAGAACCATTATCCCCTCCTGTAGATAGATGATTTGTTTGATTAGTTTGAAGGAGCTTCTGTGTATTCGAAGATTGATTTTTGATTAGGTTACCATTAGTTGAGCATATGAGAAGATGTATCGAAGACAGCCTTTAGGACTCAGTACGGGCACTACGAGTTCTTAACCTGCCTTCCCAGCTGAGTAACGCACCACCAGCATTCATGGATCTCATGAACCAGGTGTACTAGCCATACGTTGACCAATTCGTGATTGTACTTGTTGACAACATTTTGATTTACTCTGCGTCTAGAGAGGAGCATGAGAAATACTTGGGGGTTGCTTTGTGAACCCTACAGGAGCACTACCTGTATGCAAAGCTCTCCAAGTGTGAGTTTTGGTTGTTCGAGGTTGTCTTTTTAGGACATGTAGTATCAACGGTTGGAATTTCAGTGGATCCAGACAAAGTCGTGGCAGCATTGAGATGGAAGCGACCTATGACCATCATAGAGATACAAAGGTTTTTGGGCTTTTTCGGTTATTATCGAAGGTTCATACATAGTTTCTCTTCTTTGGCAGCCGATCTCACATGGTTGACCAAGGAGGAGCGTTTCGTGTGGAATCACGCATCTGAATGGAGTTTCCAAACTCTGAAGGAGAAACTTACTACCGCACTAGTGTTGAGTTTACTAGACGACCATGATGATTTTGTATTGTACAATGATGCCTTCCGTGTAGGGTTGGTTGTGTATTGATGCATAAAGGCAAAGTGATAGTTTACGCTTCCAGGCAGTTGAAAGTGCATGAGCAGAAGTACCCCGCTCACAACTTAGAGCTTGCGACGGTTGTATTTCCACTGCACATATAGAGACATTATCTATATGGTGTGTCTTTGCAGCTCTTTACCAATATTAAAAGCTTAAAGTACATCTTCACATAGAAGGATCTAAACAGTAGACAAAGTGCCTACCATTTAGGTAAGGCAAATGTAGCTGCAGATGCTTGAGTAGGAGGCTAGTAGTATGTAGAACCAGATTGGCAGCTATGAGTAAGAGTATGAGACCAGAGAGACGATGTAGCTGACCGACACCTTGTGGCAGTGTTAGCCAGGTTGACTATTAGTTTAGCTATGACAGAACATATCAGATAGGCACAAGCAGTTGATTAGTTGCCAGAGTAGTGGTTCCTTTAAGGGACTCATTACAAGTAGGTTAGAGAGGCAGACATTTTGTACCAGATGAGACAACAATTATATTGCCAGATGTTGCAGGGTTTCCTGGATTGCGTAAGTACATTCTTCACAAGGACCATCACTCGAGGTTCACGGTGCACCAAGGCTCTGTGAAGATGTATCACAACTTGTATCGATCTTATTGGTAGCCAGGCCTGAAAAAGATGTTCTCAACAATGTCACAATACCCTATCTATTAGCAAGTCATGATTGAGCACCAAAAACTAGGCAATTTGTTACAACCATTACCCCCGCTAGAGTGGAAGTGGGAATGCATCATGTGTGACTTTGTCACACATCTACCCCCTTCCAAGTGATAGATGGATGCAATATAGGTTCTCATTGGTATGTTAATGAAGTTGGCCCACTTTATACCAATTCGTATGACCTATCCCATGTCTACATTGGCCAAATTATACCTAGACCAAATTATTAGTGTAACACCCCAATTTTTGTTCACCTAAGAATCGAATAAAAAAATGTTACAATCGAGTTGAATCATGTTTAAAATTATTGGTCGGTAAGACTCAATCGATACAATAGATCGAAACAGACATCTTGGTGTCATGAGAATGGAAGGCATTATTAAATAGACATTGAAACACACCAAATGTAAGTAAATGTAAGAAAAGAATTAAATGTGTTGAGCTCAACTATGTGTAGCATTTATTTGTCCTTCCATCGAAGTCGATTCGGGATTTGGAAGACCAATATATATTATATGAAAAATATAAGTAACGAATGTTACAGTAATGAATGTTACTGTTCTCAAAAATAACTAATACAAACTAGCAAATGGGTATTCCATTACCAAGAAAAATTTATAAAACTTTAAGATTATCTCACATTGGGCGGTAAGCAAACATACTTAATCAAGTGTCGGCTCGCATGCATGACTCATAATCATATTCATACATACAATGCTTAT
This sequence comes from Piper betle, assembly GCA_033002965.1. Classification (NCBI taxonomy): domain Eukaryota; kingdom Viridiplantae; phylum Streptophyta; class Magnoliopsida; order Piperales; family Piperaceae; genus Piper; species Piper betle. The sequence continues at coordinate 29,457 of JAURVB010000953.1, forward strand.
GCCCTCACATCTTTCATATCATCCGTCATAATACTCGAGTGGCAAAAGGAACAGTTAAGTTAGTGCCACAAATTCCAAAAATATGTTGTGTTATGAAGTACCCTCATACACCGCACAACCTCAGGTTTGAAGGAGTACTAGTGCGGTCCATACATATCTCCGTACTTCTCATTCTCTAATTCGTGAAATTCGTAAAATGCGGCTACTTATATAATAGGCTTAGGGAAGAGGCTTATATCATATATTTCTGGAGCTTCAGTTTGAAAACCAACAAGGGATCTCAACCTTGTAGTTTTATTAAACATGTGTATAAACACGGCTAAATGGCCTGACATCGGAGGGATCAGATAAAACATCACCGATGTCGTCCTACGTCTAACACACGAGTAAACTCTACACACAAGGAGTCAAGTAGAGAGGGAGAGTCATATGGACCTGTGGTCCAAGCTCCAAGCAGAACGTCACATCTACGACGAGCTCGGACTCCGTAGCCTATATCGAAACCCCTCTGTTAAGTAAAATAATAGCATCTCTATATGATGGGTACGCGTGGTGTGTGCTCATATCATTAATACGTCATGATAATGGAAACAATACAAACAAACCTATAATTAAACACGTGGCACGCAAATTGAGATATAATAATAATAATTAAAAGGAATCCAATCATACATATTTGGATAAATAATAAATACGTGAACATAAAAAATACTCTAATAATAAAATAATAATATTATTATACAATATAAATACATGGTTAAACACGAGTAAATATCAAACATATTTGTGTAAGTACACATATAAATAATTAATTAAACAAGCAAACAATAAATTAATTAAATCAATAGATAAATAAATAAATAAATGACTAATATTAATTAATTATGAAGAACATTAATATAAATATTAAATATACAAACATAAGCCTGAATACATATAAATTATAATATAAGTAAGAAATAATTAATAATAATCAATTAGTTAAATAAAATAAGACAAACATGAACAAAAATAATATCTATCAACATTTACATTATCAATAACAATAATTAGCCACATAATCATTAATCAAAGTCAACAAATGTTAAATAATAAGAAATGAATAATTATGAATAAATAAATTAATAAATATAACAATTAACAAATAAAGAAAAATACTCATAACATCCAAACATACTTTACAATGTGAATATGCATCTAAACTAATATAAGGCTTCTCGAGTTACTAAAAATGGTCGATAAATGGTAGAAAATGGGCTAAACCAGACTGAGCCAAGTTGAATCAGACCAAACCGAATGGACTAAACCAACCCGGTATGGAAAACGAGCTGGGTTGGCTGGGTGGAGAACTAGCGGGCAGACTCGGACAGGGGCTGGCGGGCTGGCGGACTGGGCTAGTTAGGTGAATGTGGACGCTAGCAAGTGGACATGAACATGAATGTGAAGATGGGCAAACTGGCTAAACGGGGCGACCGTTGTCGGAAAACGCCGATGACAGCGCATCTAGCGTGGCAATCGGTCGGGATTGACGAAGGGGGCAAAGGGGGAGCTACTGGTGGTGTCGATCGGAGGAGTCCGGCCACTGGTTGGCCGAATAATGGCCTAAAAGAGGGTGGATCACCGCTGGGTGCGGCGATGTCATCGGCGGTGATCACGGCCATAGCAGTCATTGTGGGTTGTTTCAAAATAGAGATCTAAGCGAATAGAAGTTGTGTGGGTGGTTGAGCTGGCCGGAGGTGACTCACCAATGCCGAAAAACGGCCCGAAAGGGTGGCGGTGCTGGCAAAAATTGATAGCAAAATCACCATCATTGTCGGCGGCTGTGGTGGCACCAGTGGTGATCGTAGGTAGGGAGTGATAGCCAGCCGTGAGATGGTTGCGGCCGTACCAATGCGGTGACTCGAGGAGGGGCTGAGGTGTTGCCGATGGCGAATAGAGGTGGTGGCAACGTTAAAATGATGAAATCATGAAAAATTAAGGAAATAGTGGAAAATCTCTCAGAAATTAACATGCCAAAGATAAGGTTGAGTTGACAGTTCAAATCTTGCCATGTGGCATGATTTGGACATCCGACAACTCGTGGCTTAGTGGGGCCCACCTATGGGCATATACAATATACATATAGACGGAAAGCTAGGATCGAGATCGTCCAAAGTCAAAATTGACTTGAATCATAAAATTGACTCTATAGGCGGGAATCGAGGCAAGAAAGGTAAATGGGACTCGAACCCTTAACACAATCGAGTTGGGCCCACGGGCACACAATCTAATGATCCAAAATCCTTATGATGCAATGAGATGCCCTGAAAAACCCAAACGGATACTAAACATTGCAGTGGCCTAAATCTAGGCATAAAATCCTGGCTAACTCATAAAAATCATATGTATACTTTGTGTATAGACCGATAACTCATGTTTTACTCTATCATAACTTAAACCATCATATGCATGTCAGGCATACTCAACCTCCATAACATGCCCATATGGCCATCTGGGCCTCATACTCATATTTTTAAAGTTATTCTCGGTCAAGCTTGTTTGAATCAACTCGAGATAGGTCCGAACTAGGCAAACTACAAGCGGGTAAAACCCTTACTCGTAGTTGGGGTTTTACAGTTAGATTCCACGAAGTTCTTAGGGACATTGTATCAAATACAATATGATGTACACAACAACATGCAATATCAAAAATGTAGTGGGAATGTGCTTCTTTTACAGTTGGGAGTGATAATCACATTTTTAAAGTTACTGTTCATAGTCGCAGGGAAATTCTGCCTCTATTACGGTCAGGGGTGTTGATATAATTTCCTTTAAGTTTCAGATCGGCCTTTAGAGTACGAACTCTGCACGCATTACAAAAAAATCAGGCCTGGTGATGTGCGAATTATAACGCAAGTGCACGTGCTGAACCAAGTAATAAAAGTGATAAGAAATATCGTCCCACGAGGAATTATTAGTTGAAATTCTCAATTACCAAACTAATTTAATTAATTATAAATAAATGAAAGCAAATTAAAAGCATGATTTAATTATGAATTAAAGCTAAACTAATCTAAAATGCAATATTTAAATTTAATATTAACTTCCAAACAACAAACCTAAGATTTTTAATATCACCTAGTGCTCTATATGATTAAAGTTATAACTTCTACCTATGAATTGCACATTTGGATTATTAACAATAGGAATTAATTATTTATGACATCTCTTAGATTCACCATAAACTTATCACTTGCACCCAACTCCTATGACTCTACAGAAATTGTGTATGCAAAATGATACTTTAAGTTCTACCCTTAACAGTTACCCAAGACATATAAGTATATCTCTATCTTATATATGAATCACCTAAAATAGATGAACAAAGGCTATTTTATTCATTGACAAATTTAATCTTTCTATCTCTAGACAAGATCAAATCTCTAGGTCTAACAATGCGTGATCAGGCTAATGATAACATTAAGAATAGACTAAAATTTATAATTGAACATCACAATTACATAGATAAAAATTAATGACTTTTATTAATCCATGCACTAGGTGTCATTGAAAATCCTAGAAAAGAATTTACTCTATAGAATATCGATTAAACTCAAGAAATTCATATGTGATACAAAAAACATTATTTAATAACAAAGAAACTAAATCAAAATAATGTAAAACTTTTTGGAGAAAGCCTCTTCTTCGTTTGAACCAACTTCATCGTCTTCCTTCCCTTGTCTTTCATGTCATTGCTTAGTCGTCGAATGTTGTTCTCCTTAGTTAAAACCCTAATGAAATTTATAAAGGATCTACACAAATATTTCAAGTGGGGTCCACCAGGACTCCATAAATATTAGAAAAATCAGGTTTTCCACTGCCAACGCTCGAGCGCTCAGTTCTCAGCCACAACACTTTCTTAACAGAAAGGCCACTACTCGAGGGCTCACTATTCAGGCGCTCCAGCACTCGCTATAGCTTCCAGGTTATGAGTTTTAGCCCGATTTCACCCCGACTTCATTCCGGATCATCTTCTATCTCTTACACCCTGATAGAACAACATTTATTAATACTTTTTACACAAATATCACAATAATTTCTCTCATTATTAATAATATCTACTAAACTTTTAAACTAATAAAATTAAAATATAAATCACTCGAAACATGACAAAAATTCAATATAAAATGCAAAGAATAATAACTCTTTTATAGAGTTATCACGCCCTCAAACTTAAATATTTGCTAGTCTCAAGCAAAACCTAAATTAGACTTGACTCATTTCTCCAATCCACACAGCCTATCCAACAAATCAATTTATAACTTCTCATTAGTCCATGAATATTATTCCTTCAAATCAAATAATAACATCCAAAATTCACAAGATATCCAATTGTGAAATAAAGTTGCAAACGTATTTCCTAATATCCAAAGAAAATAAAACTCCCAAATTTATGTCTCAAATGAGTTTAGAATTAGCTTATACCATCTACCACTACAAGTAAATCAAATTCTCCATAAGTTCAAGTGTAAACTTTCTCTCCACTAATATAAGTACCTTGTCAATCAAGATCAATAGGACTTTTTAGGTTGTAATGGGGCTAGGCTACAAGCTAAAAATTGATATTAAGATCAAAAACAATAAACCCTAGCTCAAGACTCTTTCCAAGCCTGAAACAAATTAATTTAAATCCTTGTCAACAACAATTTCATCCAATCATTCACATTCTGCTTCCAAAGACACACATAATTCATAGAATAACCACGAGACACCATTATTTTTTTTCCATTTCTTTTTCTCAACACTTCATTATTTTTTTTACTTATAAAATTTCAACACTTACATAAATTTTTTTATTATTTTTCATTTTCTTCCCGAGCTCCTTCATACCCCAAGATATCATTCTCATTTAGTAATCAATTCATTCCAACCTTGGAAAAAGTCAATCTCTAAGGTTTTAACTTAGGACAATTAACAAACAATGATAAATAAAATGAAATAAAGGCTAAGTCTATTAATATCATAGGAAAACAAGGAGAACATGTCAATTTTACGGCTCAAAATTAGCTAAAACAAGGATAAATAAGGATAGCTTGAAAAGACGTAGTTAACAAACTCACCTACATTACTTCTATCATGACAAGTTACCTATGATTTCACCTCAAGAAAATCTGTACTAGAATTCTAGATCACTTTCTTCAATTGTATTAACAATAGCATAAACAACATCTAAGCATCATCAAAATCAAAGTTGGGAGTTAAAAAAAAAATTTAAGTAGGGAAAAACATTCACACTCAACTGACAATATATACACCCATAGAATTTCTTCATATTATATTATCAAACAAAGAAAAATAACGAACACTTCTATTATTGAATAAATTAATAAGTTGGACGAGTCATATGAAATAAAAAAGAACACCAATGACACAACCCTAAAAAATACTAACAAGTAACCCCCCTCCCAAACATAAACAATGTATTGTCCCAATGTTAAAAAAATAGACTCAAGATGACAAAGCACAAGGACTTCCCTGTTAAAAAAGTAATTGGAAGGGATAAAATAGACCAAAATAATCATAGAAACTCCCCAAAACAAGCAGAACAGGTCTACCCGGTTATCTGGTTAAATGAAATACGGGTGTTGGGCTATTTTTCCCATACCCTAGCCGTCATTTTCATTTCATTTGCATGAGGGGCATCTTCCTCATAGCCGCCTAGCTCTCATCTTCTTCTCCTCTTCCTTATTGGTGCTGGCTTCTTCCTCCTTGCTTGGGTATTCTTCTTATCTCTCTATTCTTAATTTTATGCATGTATATTTTGAATTGAGATAATAAGCTTGATAATCATAAGAATTAAACTCTCAAATCAACAAGAAAGAAAAAAAACTAAACTGAAAACTGAATCCCATCCATGGCCGATGAGTCTGAAATTTGACATGATGGGCGATTGTAAACAAGAATTTCAAGACAGCCCTCACACCCCTGACGACCTCTTTGGCTACTGGGTCAAAGGGGTGACGTCGCCTTGTCCCTAGCTTCCGATAGGTGGCAAAATTACACCTATTAGTGGGCGGAATTGCAAAGTGGACGAAGGTGCAGTGTTCCTCTGAAACATATGCTATCATGGCAGCTTCAGAGGGTAGACGCCGGTTGTTCTTCGTCGACAACATCAGGGGTTTATTGCAATAGTTCCTGCTGCCGACACAGGCCACTATAGACAACCTTCTCGCCGGAATTCATGGCGGCGAAGGTTCAGATGTGGGAGAACAATCCTCTTCCTTGTGTCGTTCAAAGGTGGCCAAACTTCCTGTTTTGATGCCAACGTGAGGTAGCTGAACCTCTGGATTGGAGCAAGGTGCAAGAAAGAAGTGGTCTTGAGGCTAGGAGACGAAGGACAGGTCTGGTTTGGTGCAAGGATGGAGTTTGGAGAAGAGAAGAATGTGGGGAAGAAGAAGATAGCAATTCTGTAAATTATGCTTGCCTCGATATGGCTCGAGTTAAAAAAATAATACTAACTCGTAAAAAATATTTAAAAATAATTATTCTAATGGGTTATGGGTTCGCTAAACTAATTAATTATTCTATGAAATCGCCATAAGTAATAAAAATACGGTAACGATAAACAGTCGATAATTAATCAGTGTATTACAAGCGATTAATTTAAATCAGATGGTTATAAGTGATTAAAAAAATAAAGATTTCACCTTTACCATATTAAATTTAATATTAGTTAAATAAAGTGATTATTTTAATAACAAGTTAGTAAGGTAGAAAATGGGTTTTTAAACTATAATCGTGAAAAAAACTAGCTAGCATAATGAAAATAAATAAAGTTCGAACCTGTATTGAGTTGAATATTTTAAAATAATTAGTAATATCTTCAAATTAGGATAATACAAATCATTTTAAATAATTTAATTGAACCACTTAATTAACTAAATTGCTATTAATAATGATAATAATTAACGATTAAAACTGCAAATTAAATCGTCAAGATCATGGTTAAGTAATTATCATCTCAAAGGAAAATATACTAATAATAGTAATAAATACTTAATAATTAGTTTATCAATAGTTAAGTGTGAATTATGATTTAGATAATTAATTTAAAATGTAAAGTATGACTTAAATGATTATGCCATATGAATAATTTAATATTTAAGATTGTTGAAGGTTGCATGCATTATGTTGTCGAATTTTGATAATGATATATATATTAGTCATGTAGTTGTATGCATTTCTACTCGAATAAAATTATACTTATGTATAATTTTATGTTCTCGTTTAAATTAGGATTGTTGGTCATAGTTGTAGGTTCACTTACGAACTATCCAGGTTCGTAAAATTATTTGAAATATTGTATTTTCCCTTTTTGGAATTCGACCACCATGCACCAAGTGCAACTGAGGTCAAGGAATTGACTTAGTCCGACACGGGGCCGCACCCTTTAAAATTACTATGTGGGAGTCTTGGTTGACTGGAGTTCATAACTGACCACCATGCGCCGAGCACAACTGGGGTCGACTCAATTCGACACAAGGCAACACCCCTTGAAAGATTAAATACCTGCCCCCAGGCCGAAAGGGGTGACAAGCTGTAGTGGCGCAAGACGACTTATTATGCACTTGTGATTCTGAGAGGGTAAGTCAATGGCAAATATTGGTAACTATATGTGGTGGGCCACGTAGGGTGTGTGCATGCATAGGATGGTAGCTGGATGGGGTGGCCACCCCTCCCAGCATATTAAGAGCTTGGCATAGGCTCATAACAACTAAAAGACTCGTGAAATGATAATAGGGATTATATTGACTTGTTTCATTTAATTATGCGGCTTAGTGGTTTTATCACTAACGCGGAATTGCCTCCGCAGGTGAACAGCTTTGGACTGAAAAATAAAAGCGTGGTTGGTGTTTTTACCAACCTAGGTATGGTGAATGGATAACAAATTGGACTTCCTTTTTATTCTCTTGTGTTATAAATGTGGCTATGGGAAACGGTCCGTGACTGTGGGATTTTGAGTTAGTTTATTTTATGTATTGTCACATGCTATCAAAACATGTTTTATTTTTATGATTTAAAAATTTTCTAGACTTATTGCCGTGTTAGGATTCATGTTCTTGATTCATGTTCTTGAAATTATGTTAACATCAATTATATTTTAAGTAACACCCGGTCCGGTTAGGGCTGGTTATTACATTTCAATAGCTCCCTGGGGAAATGCTTGTCAAACATTGAAAGGGCCTAAAAATGCATACCTCAAATAGGATGGAAGTTGTTTCAACTCCAAGGTCGGTGGGACTTCAATGGAAGAAGGTTGCAGCCTCAAAGGTTCAAATTTATCTAGACCTTGAGTGAATGTTGTAGTAGAATTTAGCAAGTGCAAATACTCCCCTTTCTCCTCATCACCAAAATCATCAACATTAAAAAAATAACGTGGCTGCTAAGGGGTTAATGAGATACATTTCCTCTAACATAGCTGATGAAGGAAAATGGATTGCATCAATATAAAAACAATCATCTGTTGGTTCTGGATATTGCATAGCCTTAAAAATATTAAATATCACTTCCTCATTATCCACTCTCATTAGTAATTCACTAGCAGCTACATTAATCAATGTCCTCCCAATGGCAAGAAAAGGCCTACCAACTATAATGGGTACATTTGACTCTTCCTCCATATCCACAATCACAAAATTGGTTGGGGAAATAAATTTGTCCACCTTAACAAGTACATTTCAATCTCCCCTTTTGGAAAAATGTAGGAGTGGTCAACCAATTGCAGATTAATCATGTTGCCTTTTAACTCCCACAAACCCAACTTTTTGTATGTAGAAAGAGGCATCAAATTAATTCTTACTCCTAAGTCACATAATGCTTGACAACAAAAATCTGGCCCTATGGCACAACGAATAGTAAACTGCCCTGGGTCTTTGAGCTTTGGTGGAAGTGTCCTTTGTAGTACAACACTACACTCTTCATTCAGGGCAATTGTTTCAAAATCCTCCAACTTGTTCTTCTTAGATAATATTTGCTTCATAAATTTAGCATAGCTCGGCATCTTCTCTAGCGCTTCAACAAATGGGATATTGATAGAAAGCTTCTAAAACACCGCCAAGAATTGCTGAAATTTATTGTCTTGTTTACTTTTCTGTAGTCTCTAAGGATATAGAACTCTTGAGAACCTATTATGTTGATCAATTGAACCCTTAGGTGGTAAGACTTTCACCACTTCATCCTTGTTTTCTTCATTTCGTTCAACCGCCTCTGGGTTAGCCGTGGGAATTGGTGTCTTCTGATTGTGAGGATTTTCCAATTCCTTACCACTTCTCAATGTAATGGCTTTACGTTCTTTACCCTCTTCCTTAGGATTTTGAGAATCACTAGGAAGTCCACCTTGTGGCCTATTACTCAATGCACTAGCAATCTGACTCATTTGAGTTTCCAAATTCCTCATAGAAGCTTGCTAACTTTGCATAAATTGCATAAACATTTTCTCCATGGTTGGTTTATTCTGCTCAAGTTGTACTCTATTCGGCTAAAAACCTGGAAGAGCTTGTTGTTTTTGACCTGATGTTGAGGCTTGGTTGCCTCCAATGCAAAGTTCAGATGATTCCTCCGTCCTGGATTGTAAGTATTGGAATAAGGGTTGTTTTGCTATCTGGTATAGCTTCCAAAAAAATTTACTCATTCAGGATTGTTGACACAATGCTCAATAGGATGTCCTTCACCACACCAGTCACACTTAGTTGCAATCATGTTCACTAAATTTGCATTAGAATTCATCCCTAAAGCTTGCATTTGTTTTGACAGAGCAGGTACTTGTGCAGAAAAGCAGTAGATGTGTCCATTTCGAGAATACCTCCACTATTCTTCCTCATTGCTCTGTCCTGCCCCATCTGATAATGGTTAGATGCTAGCTTTGTTAATAATTCATTAGCTTCTCTATATGATTTGCCCATGAGGTATCCAGTGGCAATAGCATCTACAATGGATTTAATTTGTCCATGGATTCCATTGTAAAATGTTTGAATTTGAACCCACGGGGGAATTCCATGATAAGGACACTTAGTAAATCCTTAAACCTCTCCCATGCATCATAAAGTGATTCTTTATCCAACTACACAAAAGAAGTAATATCGTTAGGAAAATTGACAATTTTAGATGGTGGAAAGTTTTTAAGCAAAAATATTATCGCTAATTCATCCCAAGTGGTGATAGAATTTGTGCCTGCGAATTCAACTATAATCTTGCATTTTTGGCTAAAGAATATTGTAAAGACCGTGGAAAATTTTTTTAAAAAAATTTAATATATTTGACTCGGGCAAGGAAGGATCCAATGTTAGATAATTAATATTAATTATATTATATTCTCTACCTCGTTAAGTCTACCCGATTAAATATTTTATTCTTTACCCGGTTACCCGGTTATAGGAATAAAATACAGGCGTTGGTGTGTTTTCACATACCCTAGCCATTTTTGGTGAAGGGACGCCATTTTTCATTTTATAAATTGTGAGGGGGACGTCATTACGCTCTTATCTTTTTCTTCTCTTCCTTACCGGAGCCGGCATCTTCCTTACTTGGGTAACCTTCCTATCTCCCTAATCTTAGTTTTCATGCATTTCTTAATCCCCATGCTAAATTCTGTTCCTTCATCAATTCATGATCATCATGTAAAGTTCTGCTACTTCATTCATGGGCGTCATGTAAACTTGCTGTTGTTTCACCAATTCATGATCATTTTGTTGTGCTATTGCTTCATCAACGTTCTATGCTATGTAATCAGTTGGGTTAGGATAAGGGAATTGCAGTCTCTATTGTCTTAGGAGTCTAGGATGGGGTTTGGAGGGTGGACAATGCTGCGGGTGTTTTTAGGCGTCCATACCAGTCCGTCGGCCAAGATTCATGCCATGCATGCTCACAGTGCTCGGTCGAGATGTCGGATTGTCGTGCGGGGAGAAGGGAAGAGTTCCTGGTGGTGTTGCTGGTGGGACAGAGGTCGCCTTGCATCCGCGGCGGTGGCCAAAAGTTGTGCGCCATGGTGCAGGACATGTTCACCTTGGGAAGCTGATATAAAGGATGGACTTTACGCTTCCAATTGGTTGCTAGAGAAGGTTGAAGTTGAGGGAGGATGTGATTCTGGGTTTGGGTGCCAAGAAAAGGGGTGGAGAAGAAGGGTGTGGTTTGGTTTTGGTGCGAAGAAGAATGCCGACAGGAAGAAGAAGAAGAAGAAGCTCACAGTGGCAAATCTATAAATACTGGTTGACTCGATACCGACTTGAATTAAAAATAATACGAACTTGTAATAAATCTTTAAAAATAATTATTTTAATGGGTTATAGGTTAAAGTTACTAAACTAATTAATGATTGGACGAAATCGACATAGACATCAAAAAAACGGTAATGATAAACGGTCGATAATTAATCGGCGTAATACAAGTGATTAAATTAAATCGGACGGTTATAAGTGAATAATAAAATAAAGATTTTACCTTTATCATATTAAATTTAATATTAGGTAAATAAAGTTATTATTTTAATAATGAGCTAGTAATGTAGAAAATTGCTTATTAAACTATAGTCGTGTAACAATCACAAGCATCAAACCTAAATAGCATAATGAAAATAAATAAAGTTCAAAATTTTATTGAGTCAAATAATTTAAAATAATTGTATTCATAATATTTTTAAATTAGAATAATACAAATTATTTTAAATAATTTAATCGTACAACTTATTTAATTAAATTGCTATGAATAAGGATAGCGATTAATGATTTAAAACCATAAACTAAATTATCAAGATTGTGGTTAAGGAATTATCGTCTCATAGGAAAATATACTAATAATAGTTATTAAATATTTGTTTATATGTTGATAATTATTTTATTATTTGTTAAGTGTTAATTATGATCTAGATGATTAATGTAAAGTAGGATTTAAATGATTATATCACACGAATAATTTAATATTTAATATTGTTTGAATTTAATAGTGATATATATATATATATTTAATAGTGATATATATATATATATATATGTATATATATATATTAGTCATTTAGTTGCATGCATTTCAACTCGAATAAACTTATACTTATGTATAATTTTATGTCCTCGTTCAGATAGGATCATTGGTCGTAGCTACTGAGTTTTAAATATCCAGATCCGTATAATTGTTTAAAATGTTGTATTTTCCCTTGTGGACAACTTGGTGAGCCTGAGCCCAGATTCGACCACCATGAACCGAGTGCAACTGAGGTAAAGGAATTGACTTAGTACGACACGGGCTACACCCTTCATAATCAAATAATGGACATGTCAGAAAGGACCTTACAACCCATAATACAATAAATTGGACATGGCAAATTGGACTCACCAGCCAATTACGGACATAATGGATTGGACTCACCAGCCGATAACGGACATGGCGGATTGGACTCGCCAGCCGATAATGGACATGATAGACTGACCCATTAGTCAATAAATTGGACATGGCGGATTGGACTCGCTAGCCAATTATGGACATGGTGGAGTGGACCCACCAACCGATAACAGACATGGCGGATTGGAGTTGCCAGCCAGTAATGGACATGATGGACTGACCCATTAGCTAATTACAGACATTGTGGATTGGACTCACCAGCCGATAACGGACATGGCGGATTGGACTCACTAACCAGTAATGGACATGATGGACTGACCCATCAGCCAATAGATGGATATGGTGGACTGACCCATCAGCCAACTAATGGACATGGTAGACTGAACCATCAGCTAATAAATGGACATATTGGAATGGTCACAACAGCCAATATTATAGATAATGATAGGGAGTTTATGGACTTGTTTTATTTAATTATACGGCTTAGTGTTTAATCACTAACGTGGAATTGCCTTCGCAGGTTAGCAGCTAGAACTAAAGACTAAGAGACGACAAGGTGGTTCTTCTACCAACTCAAGTGGTGAACAGATAATAAGCGGCTTCTCTTTTTACTTTTCTTCTATTATAAATGCCGCTATGGGAAACGGTCCAAGAGTGTGGGATAATTATTTCATACATTGTCATTTGAAACATAAGTTCTTTTTAGTTAGAAATGCTAGACTTATTTTCTTTCATATTATTCATGTAACATTTTAAGTAACACCTGGCCCGGTTAGGACTGGTCGTTATAGGGTTGGTTTTGTTAAATTTTGAGTAACACCTGGCCAGCAAGGCCCACAATATCGTGGAACATGGCAGGTCGTTACAAATATGGAAATAATCGAAGTCGGATAGCTTCTTCAAACACTTGATTCATTTTAAATGAATCACAATCAGCAATAAAATTGAGTAGGTGAGTATGAGGATCTTCATGAGTTAGTTCTGTGAATTGTCCCACGGTTTGCAGCATTTAGAACATCACTAGTTTCAACTCAAAGCTATTTGCTTCAATCGATGGTCTAAGAATGCTTGAATGTAATATGTCTAAAATAGGAAGCGCAAACTTTTCTAGAGCTTTTGTCTCATCATCATTGGCTGCCAGTGGAAGATTATTATTCCTTCGCCCTGCCGCCATTGCTCTCCTAACTCTAACTTCTTGACGTAGACGCCGACAAGTTCTTTTGATCTCTGGGTTATATGGCTCTAACTCCTGAGTACCTTCTCCTTGCATGGACTACACAGTACCTCATTAAATAAAGAAAGAAAAATTAAAACTTAAGAAGAGATCAGCGCATTTTAAGCAAACAATCAAACTAATTTTTGTAATATCAAATTCTAGTTTAATTCCCAAGCAACAACGCCAAAAACTTGATGTGTAAATTATAACGCAAGCGCACGTGCCGAATCAAGTAATAAAAGTGATAAGAGAGTATTGTCCCCGAGGAATTATTAGTAGAAATTCTCAATTACCAAAATTTATTTAATTAATTATACTTAAATGAAAGCAAATTCAAAGAGTGATTTAGTTATGAATTAAAGCTAAACTAATCTAAAATGAAATATTTAAATTTAATATTAACTTCCAAACGACAAACCTAGGATTTTGAATATCACCTAGTGCTCTATATGATTAACGTTATAACTTCTACCTATGAATTGCACATTTGGATTGTTAACCACGGGAATTAATTATTTATGACATCTCTTAGATTCACCATAAACTTATCACTTGCACCCAACTCCTATGACTCTACGAAATTGTGTATGCAAAATGATACTTTAAGTTCTGCCCTTAACAGTTACCCAAGACATACAAGTATATCTCTATCTCATATGTGAATCACCTAAAATAGATGAACAAAGGCTATTTTATTTAATGACAAATTTAATCTTTCTATCTCTAGACAAGATTAAATCATTAGGTCTAACAATATGTGATCAGGCTAATGATAGCATTAAGAATAGAATAAAATAGATAATCAAACATCACAATCACATAGATAAAAATTAAAAACTTTTATTAATCCATGCACTTGGTGTCATTGAAAATCCTAAAAAAGAATTTACTCTATAAAATATGCGATTAAATTCAAGAAAATCATATGTGATACAGAAAACATCATTTAATTACAAAGAAGCTATATCAAAATAAAGAAAAATTCTTTTGGAGAAAGCATCTTCTTTGTCTAATCCAACTTCTTCATCTTCCTTCTCTTGTCTTCCATGTTGTCACTTAGCCATCTAATGTTGTTCTCCTTAGTTAAAACCCTAATTAAGTTTATAAAGGATCCACACAAATATTTCAAGTGGGGTCTGCAAAACCAGTGATTTGAGTCAGGGGTTTTATATTCAGAACCTGTCGGTTCGACCGTTATTTTCGAGTTGAGTATGTTTAAGGACACGTGTACTGAGCCGACGCCAATCGCATGTATGAGCCATGAGGGTCATGCGTATCCAAGTATATGATGATAATATCATGAACACAGTAGAAAAGAATGAGTTATCAGAATATATGAGAGTATGCCAGTTATTTTTTTTATTTTATATATAGTGGATTGTATAATTAGTTTTAGGCCATTTACCGTGTTAGGATGCATTACAGGCAATTTGGGTGCGTTGTTAGTTATAGGGCATGTCATTATGATGTTGTGGGGTTTGCTTTATTTTATGGGATTTTTCTCAATTTTTTGGGGATTTTCTACAACTTAGTTATTATTCTTGACTTGAGCCGAAGGCGAGTCAAGTAATATTTACGAGTTTGCCATCGAGCTTTTTACTTCCCTCCCCCCCCCCCAGATGTCTTCTTCCCCAATCCTTTGCCGTGCTGCCCCTTTTCGCTTGTTGTCACCGTGGCCGTCGATGCTGGCCTGCAGCTGATCATCGCCGCCAAGCTCCGCCGTGCCGCCCTGAGTACCCCGGCCATCGGCCAGTCTCCACGGCGACAGAATCACCAAGCCTAGCAACGAGCTCGCGCCATCGATTCTGCCGCAGCCTCTTTTTTTGCCCTTTTCTGGAGAGCCACCACCTCCATCCACTACGTCGATGTCATACATTCGTCGGGCTTGCTGAGCCGGTTTCAATGGTACCCAATACCCTGCTATTCGGCCAGTAGACAGTTCCAGTGATTGCTGCTGGAAAATAGTCGGTTGCCAGAAAACCACTGAAACCGTTGGAAAACTAGATTTGCTAGAATTCGCTGGATTTTTCGCGGAGTTCATCCAGTTGAACCGATCAAACTTTAGACGCCGACGAGCACCAAATTTGAGCTCCAAGACGCACAATGAAACCCTAGCCTTTGCTGATTGTTGACAATGAGAGGTATAATTACCACCGATTCGATTATTTAAACTTGATGATTGTTAGCACAACATGCTAGGATTGATTAATTATCATGATAGATGTTTGACTATGGAAGAAGTGATAAGTGCATGATGTGATTAACAGTGAATGAAGGATAAGTAATCTAATGAGATAAATTGAGTCTCAGGATGATAAGTGATCATGACGTAACTTAGAAAAATAGAAGAAAATTGGTATGAATAGGATGAGTTAGGATTATTCATATTCACATTTATGATTATTGATTGTTGATTGTGACAGATGATTATTATGTTGTGTGTGATGTTCATTGAGTTTGATGCATCATTTAGTTAGTGGGCGTTAGTATTTAGTTTTGATGTGTAGGTACGGAGTAGGAGCTTGCCGCCTAGGCGCGATGACACACTTGGAGCTTCTACCAGGTCCGCTTAGAACTCGTCTCTGTTTTAATCTCTACTCTTTTGTATGTTTGTTTTAATGCTTGCAGGACGAGTTAAGTGGCATTTTATTGGATCCCACTTAACTCGAGCCATTTAGCCGAACAGTTTTCCGGATTAATAAACCCTCAGGATGAGATCCCTCGAGGATGATTTCAAAAACAAGATCCACCACATGTTGCCTTCGGGCCTATTATATAAATCCCTTCCTAGGCCAATGTATATGTAATTTTATCGAGTTTTCTATGAGACAAGAGATGGGGAAACTGACTACATGTACCATGAGCAGATGTCATTACAGTCAAAGTTGGCTATGGATTAGTGAGCGGACTGTTCCATTTCCGAAGAATCCTGACAACTCCACATTTGAGTTCCTCACACCTGGAAAACATGGAGGTTTACAGGTACTGTTAAGTACAATGCATATTTGGACTTGTGGTTCAAAAGGTACTAAAGGCGACTGCCTGAGAGTACTCAGCCTTCATGCTCAAGATATGCATGTACTCCCAATGGACTAGAGAAAAAGAAATGAGAAAAATACCAAGAGAAGCCTCAGTAAAGCAGACAGTTTGGGATGCTACCAGTTCCGTAGCCCAGTGGCTCCTCAATAGGTGCCCTTCAAAGTGTTCATGAGGAGTATATGATTGTTTTCTTTCATATGAGTATTTGCTCTCATAACCAATTTGTTTTACTTATATTTTGGACCAATAATGTTTGTTACTGACGTTTTTCTTTATATATATGTAGGTGAAGATTAAATACTAGATATGCCGGCTTGGATGGGGGAGCAATGGGTTCTTTTGCACACACATGTTAGATGATTAAATGTTCAATATTTTGTTTACATTTTTTTATATTGTGAATGGTGTGATTAAATGCTTGAGACATGATGATGTGACATGATTGAATGCTAAGACATGATGACAGGATGTGAAATGTGAGTAGATTGCATAAGTGGGTTGAGACCCACGGTTGAGAATGCGTTAAAAATGGATTAGATTTAGTGTGAATGAAGTTGTTTGATATATAGATATATATTTGCATATGTTTGTATATATTATTTTGACAGGGTGGTCCCTAATTGCACTTTTAGGGGAAGATTTTTCCGTTTTATTTCAGAATTTTTATTGATTTTTACCTTAATTGTTGTTGGTGTGTAAGTTAGTTATATATCATCAATGTAGTGTCATGTTATGGTTTTATACACTCATCCATGCATGGCGAGTTGTATCTTCATCGTAAGATGCCGAGATTGGATCTGCATGAGTTAGGTTCAGGTTAGCCGACCTAACTAGGGCCTGTAACATGCTGGTTCGTTTCATGAGCATGAACCAGATTTGGGGTGTTACAGGGTCGACCAAGATCTCCAGAAATATTAGAAATATCAGGGTGTTTGCCGCTAGTGCTTGAGCACTCACTATTCAGGCGCTCGAGAGCTCAGCTCTCTGCCATAACACTTTCTTAACAGAAAGGCCAGCGCTCGAGCGCTCACTATTCAAGCGCTCGAGCACTCGCTATAGTTTCCAGGTTATGAGTTTTGAGCTGATTTCACGCTGAATTCATTCCGAGTCCTCTTATAACTCTTTTGTTCTGCTAGAACAACATTAATTAGCACTTTTTACACCAAAATCACAATAATTTATTGCATTATTAATAATATCTAATGAACTTTTAAACTCGTAAAATTAAAATATAAATCACTCGAAACATGATAAAAACTTAATATAAAATGTAAAGAATAATAACTCTTTTACAGAGTTATCACCTGGTGTCCATATTAAGCCTCCATAGAAAGTTGATATTCACTTTCGTAAAGTCTGTACTCGATTACCAAACGAGTAGCTTCAAAATTATAATATTACAATTTGGTCCGTCCCTTTAGGGAAATTGAGGTCTTACAATACCTAAATAGTTATGAGTTGGATTATATAAATATATATGGGTTGTGCTAGCTAAAGAGGTATGTGTTAGGTTAGCCCAAAACGAAAAACGTAGGGTTTTTACCTTAAGGGATTAGACCAACCTTGGGAATTGCACTGCACATCCCAAAGGGGTGGTTAGGATGTTTTGAAAGGGTGTTATCAGAGACATACTCAAGCACACAATAGACACAAGACGAGCACGCTCATATTCTCTAACTCTATACAAGTCGATTAGACCAAACATAAAAAATTCAGGTGTGTAGCAACCAAACAGGCATACTGAGTGCCGAAGGAAACTAAAACCGGGCAAACTTACACCATACCATACATGAACCATAGCAAGAAGGGTCGGACCCTCATAACCCAATTTGGGTAACAACCGACCAAGGGTGGACGGCCCGGGTTTTACTCTATATATAGTATAAGTAGTGATGAGGGACGACCAAGTTTGCTGAGGAGATATTTTTATGAGTTTTCTCCGATGCCTAACAGGAATAGAACTACTCTATTAGCTAGAGGAGTTGCAATAGATAGCCTAATCGGGATTCAACAAATAGGCGGAAACTTGACATGGTTTTCTTCTCAAGTAGCTAAAGCAAATACAGGAACCCTTTCTCATTCCGGAGGCACCAAATGTGTGACTTGTCCCTTTTGTTTAAAAAAATTGTGACTTGTCTCCTCATTTGATAAGCAGTGCAACAGTGTAAGTGTGAGATCCCTCAACTTAGTCCCACATCTAATACCTACTGGGAGAAGATCCTGTTTATAAGTAGGAATGGACTATAGATCTTTAACTTCCGGGGTACCCAATTTAAAGAAATGATTTGGCCCATTACGTTGCACTTTGGGCTGGGTCATTACAAATGGTATCAGAGCCGACCTGGTTCCGTGTTAGATGGTGGGCTAGATTAGAAACGTTGGCTAGGCTGCCGGTCACGGGCCAGAAAGGTCGTGGGCTAGGGCTAGCAACGGGCCAAGATTAGGCATTTCGGGGACGAAATTCCCTAAGGTGGGTGGATTGTGAGATCCCTCAACTTAGTCCCACATCTAATACCTACTGGGAGAAGATCTTGTTTATAAGTGGGAATGGACTATAGATCTTTAACTTTCGGGGTATCCATTTTAAAGAAATGACTTAGCCCATTACGTTGCATTTTGGGCTGGGTCGTTACAGTAAGCCCATCCTAAAGGGTAAAGGGTAGGGACCTTTCAAATGGGACTCGACCAGTCTTTTTTAAATGAGATTCGTGAAATGTTACGTGATTCACCAGGTATATTTGAAATTTATTAACATTATATATTAATAATATATAAAATTATTTTTGAAAATTATTATAAATTATTTTTTAAAAAATAATGAAAATCTATTTAAGTTTAACAAAAAATATCAATTTTTAGATTATAATGGTTGTATGTAAATATTAAAAATAATTTTAATTCTAAGTTAAAAATAAGTAATAATCTTAATTAAGTATGTTTTAACTAATAATTAAAACTTTTAATTTGAGTACAATTTTAACAGTTAAATGGAATTATTGTTTTTCAAGATTTTCAATTTAGATAAAATTGTAGTCTAATTTTTTCTATCAATAAACACCAATAAATAAATAAATAGAAATCCTAAATTATACAAAAATCTTAAATTAAGTTTGTATTAGTAAGAAACATACTTTAATTGAGTAATACGATTATAAATATATGGGTAAAAGTTACCATTTTTGAAAATTCCTAATTTGAATAAATTCATACTCAAAAGGTTTCTTAATAATAAATAATAATAATAATCTTAAATTAGGTAAATATTAATCGGCACATAGTACTATTGTAGGGCTATAATTAAGACGCAAGAAAGATCGAAGCACGATGAGAGAACAAAAAACATCGAGCAATTACTTTAATTTGCTTATATATCTATAAAATTTACTATTTTTTTACAATTTTTAATTAGAGTAAAATTATATTCTTCAATTTTTAATAATATATAATAGTTATAAAAATATTAAATTTATTATGAATGCACCAATAAAATTATTGTTAGGCCATAATCAACTATGATGCTAGAATGGCTCCAAACTTGATAAGAGTGATCATGTAAGGGGGTTGAAGCAAACGTTAGAGTTGGTGTTGCCAATAAGTCTCACGAGTGGAATCGGCTGATTTAAATCGGATCGGCAGCGTGCCGATCTGATTTTGAGACGGAATCGGTCGGCCCCAAATCGGCGTCCAAATCGGCTGATTTATCCATATTCCGACCGATTTAAATCCGATTCAGAATCGGGGTAAATATAGAAGAATCGGTTTTTGGGTAAAAGACTAAAATACCCTAGGTATGATATTTATTAAATTATTTAAGCATGGGTAAAATTAAAATTTTAATTGTAAAATGCCCCTTTCTCCCTTCGCCGCCGCTACTCCTTCGCTCTGACCCGGCTGGGCGGGGCCGACATGGGGGGTGCATTGCCAGCTAGGGGAGGCGGGGCCGGCTGGGGATTGGTCAGGACGAGGGTGGCGGGACGGGGCAGAGGCACAAGGAGGGGGGACTGGGCGTGGCAGGGCAGGGGGAGCTGGGTTGGCCGGGGTGGTGTGGGGCAGTGTAAAACCCGTGACTCGAGTCAGAGTTTTACGGGAGTGAACCAATCGGTTCAACCATCGGTTCGAGTCGACTCAGCTTCATGGACCGCGAGCTGAGTTGAGGCCAACTGTGAGTTGTGAGCGATGAGGGTCATGTATGCTCAAGTGTAGGATGATAACGTCTAAAAGATGATGAAAAATGGGTTATCAAGTATATGGAGGTATACACTATTGATTGTTATTTTTATTTGATCGTAGAACTAGTTTTAGGCCGAATAACGCATTAGGACGTGTTGGATTATATTCGGGTGGGTTATTAGTTATAGAACATATCATTTGGATGTTGCTGTGTTTGTTTGATTTTACGAGATTTTTCCCAACTTTTTTGGATTTTTTTACGATTTATTAGGAGATAGTTATTATTATTAACTCGAGTCGGAGTCGAGTCAAGTTTAATTTACAAAAAATGCCATCGCACGCCGCTTCATCTTCCCCGACACTTTCCCCTCCCAAAACCCTACCGCCGCCTTGTGTCGTCGCCGCCGCCGCCACTGTCGACGCCGTGCTGCCGCCAATCAACGCCGCCCCACCCCGCCGTGCAGTCGTCGTGCCGCCATGACCCACCCCGGCCACCGTCTCGCCGCCACGACGCCGGAATCGCCCCATAAGCCGCGACGCCCTCCCTCGTCGATTCGCCACCGTCCGGGCTGCGCCGCCGCTGTGACCCCGACGACCACCCCCTCGCTGTCGCCGACGTTTCCCCCACCATCCCGAGCGCCGTCGAGGCCGGCCGCAGCCCCGATCGGAGCACGCCGCCGCCGCCACCCATTTTCGACGCCACCGCCGACGGCCATCGCCGCCCCGGCTGCTTTGTTTGGCACCACCATCGGACCAAGCTCGTCGAGCTGGTGCCGATAGACCCCCTGATTGCCCTGTCCCGAATCATCACCGGAGAACCGCCGACACTCGCCGAAAAACTGCCGAAACGGCCAGAAAATTGGATTCGTGGGAAATTCGCCGGATCATCCACCGAACGCACCCAATCCAATCTGATCGGACTTCGGACGCCGCTAGGTGCCGAATTCGAGTTTCGAGCCACGAAACGGAAACCCTAACCGTCGCCGATTTTCGACGACGCGAGGTATAATTTATTTTAACTTAATTATTTGAAAGTATTGCTTATTAGAATTGCATGCTAGGATTGGTGAATTGTGTGTTATAATAATATATATAAATGTAGATTTGATTAAGGATAAAATATGAAATTTGTTTGATTGAGTGGTGTTAAAAATGGAGACTAAGAAACTAATTAGGGTAACTAGGTAATGATCATGATCTAATGCAAACTAGCCTAAGTAGACTTGCTAGAATTGATATAGGTTGATGTGTGTTGATTGATGCGTGATTGTGTTGATTGTGTGTGCATGCTATAGGATGTGTGATTCATCATGCGGGCATTAGTTTTTAGCTTGATTGTGTAGGTATGGTGTAGGAGCTCGCCGCCTAGGCGCGTGGACCCGTTTGGAGCTTCTACCAGGTCCGTTTGGGACTCGTTCTCTGATTTACGCTACTCTATTGTGCATTTGATTTATCCTGTGCAGGACGAGTTAAGTGGAGTTTTATCGGATCCTACTTAACTCGGGCCATTTAGCCAACACTTTTTTTCGGATTAATAACCCTCGAGGATGAGATCCCTCGAGTTTGTTTTCGAACTTCAGATCCAGGTCAAGTTGCCTTCGGGCCTATTGTATAAATCACAACCCAGGCCTATATATGTATAGTTTTCGCATTTTCGGTGAGAGATGGGATGAGGGTTACTTGCGGCCACGTCTTTAGATAGGGCGTGTGCTCGGAAGAGCGGGCTCTGGAGCTGGGGAGAACCCACTTCGTTCCCGAAGGATCCGGACAACTCCACCTTTGAGTTCCTCAAACTCGGAGAAGTGTGGAGGTTTACGGGTACTGCAATGCAGCTCATGTCTAGACTTGTGGTTCAAAGGGTACTGAAGGCGACTGCCTGAGAGCGCTCGGCCTTTGTGCTCAAGGCCAGGAGTAATATGGAAGGTGGAGAGGGCGGTAAGAAATGAAATTTGATGCGAGAAGCGATAGAGAAATGGCCAAGGTATGAGAATGAGAAAGAAAGGGGGACGCTGTCGACCCGAGGGCAGACGAGCTCCCATATGTGCCCTGATGAGAGTTCTTGAGGAAGTATATGGTTTTGATTCAACAGGAGAGTTTGCTCTCCTGTGCCAGATTGATATTAGTTATTTTCCGGGCCGGTAACACTCGTTACTGACGGTTTTTCTATATATATGTAGGTGAGGAATGCGAGCGATGAAAGCTGTCGGGACTGCGGAGGAGCAGCACGGAACCGCGCACACATGTACCTGCCACGGTAACGTATGTATAATGATGGTGTGTTATTGTTATGTAAATGATAATTTTGATGTGTTTGCTTGAATGAATTACTTGTTATGAAACGAACTGATAAATATGAATGAGTAGGGAGCCTTGGAGTTCAGACTCGGCTCGGGTAAAAACGAATGAGATAATGATTTAATGTCAATGTAGATTGGTATGTGTTATCGTATTTTCACAAAATATTTATATACCCTTGTTGTGGACAGGTTGGCCCCTATTGCACTTTTAAGGGAAACTCTGTCTGTTTTTCCGTAATAGCATATATTTTCTTTTGGTTTCTCATTTATTGTTTTGTCTTGTTTTTGCTTGTACATCATAGCATGCATGTAGGACCGCGTTAGAACCCAATTGTTCCCATTCATGCATTTCACATTTGCATCTCCATCTTGAGATGCCGAGAGTAGATCCGGGTCGGCTTAACCGAATCTAGTAGATTAGCGAACGGTTCGGTCGCCGGTGACATTTCCGGGTCGGTTCACGGGTGAGCCGAAACGGGGTGTTACAGCAGTGGTATCAAAGCGAACTCTTGGCGTATGTTCTCTGATATCAGCAGTGGTATCAGAGCCAACTCTTGGCATATGTTCTCTGATACCAACAGTGGTATCAGAGCTAACCCTTGGTTGATTAAGATGGTAGATGCATTACAGGTTACATGTGTGCTGAAGCTGCTCCGAGCAGTTCCGACAGGTATTTTTCTGTGTTAATGTTTTTTATTGTAGATTTCCTTACAAATCGGTAGTGTGACAGGCGAGTAGCAGGATGGTCACACAGACCCGTTGGACACAGATCAGGAGTCCATCTCCTCCCATGCCCGGGCAGGACAGCCCCAGCCATGGTGATAGTGACAAGCTTCTAGTCGACCTAGGACCACCATGCCACCAGCAGAGACGAGTGTACTGGTACAGCTCCTCGCCGTACAGAGAGCCATCACCGAGACAGTCGGCACGACAGTCACTACAGTGGGAGTAGTCGACAGGAAAGGGATGCTTCGATAGCTAGGCTAGTTGAGGTTCAGATGCAAATGCAGCAGAATTAGGAGGAATTTAGGAGAGAGCTCAGACAGATAGCTCTATCAGTGGCTAGAACAGAGAAGAGACCAGCTGTGGATGAAGAGGCGCAAGGAGAGCCAGTAGTGCCCATGGGCCCTCCGCCGCTGCCTCCTCCTCCACCGCTGCAATAGGGAGCTACCCCAGCAACAGCTCCTCTGGTTGCCCAACTTCAGGCAAGGATGAGACAGGACGTCAGTGGACCCATGATAGCAGGAGCAGGCAGACCGCA
>JAURVB010000954.1:0-73811 GCA_033002965.1 Piper betle
TGGTATGCTCTAGAACTATCAACCCACCCAAACTGCCCTAACGCGTCCTAACGCGGTAAACGGCCTAATACTAATTCTACGATCCACCATATATAAAAATTAAAAAAAATGACTGGCATACTCTCATATATCTGATAACTCATTCTGTTCTGCTGTGTTCATGACGTTATCATCATATACTTGGGTACGCATGACCCTCATAGCTCATACACGCGACTGGCATTGGCTCGGTACACGTGTCCTGAAACTGACTCAACTCGAAAAAAATAACGGTCGACCCGACCGGTTCTAAATATAAAACCCTAACTCGAATCGTGGGTTTTACAAATAGGATTATAAATATTTAGTTAAGAAAGAAAAAATTGTTTCAATAATATTACAGTATAAATACACATTAGTTAAATATATTATAACTTATCATATTTATTACCTTAAACATTATTAATGAGATTGATAGAATGAATAAAACAAAGAAGATCTAGGTAGGTCCATATGTCCACTCTGATATCAGCGATGAGAATAACCTTCAAGGTATGCATGATATTCAGTCTATGTCGTGGAATGTTGGTACCCTTGTATGTATTCTCACGGATAATGATCATATTCTTGATAAGGAAAATATTTTAGAAATCCTAATTGGGGTATGAAATATAATTATAATCTACCACTGATACAACATACGACAAAGGTTGTGGATATGTATGACTAGTATACTGATCAAAGATGCACCTAAGAACCATATATGATCCATATCGATAAGAGTTACGGGAGATGTTGTAATCTCTATATTGATTGTAGCTTTGTGGATATTCAAATGAGTGTTGATAGTTACATTGATATGCCTTGTGAGAAGACACATCCATTAAATTGAAGTCACAAGAGAAGCTATCTTCCTCAATGAAGTTCGTATGATGAACCTCACTTAGTTTTCATTGTCGCGAGGATGTGCAAATAAAAAATTATCTGCTTAGTTGTGACTTATGATTTTTATTTTGAGTATCATGTGTAAAATACTCTTCTCCTATAAATATGTTTAAAGATAGACCACTATCACCATCTTGATTTTCTTTATTTCATTGTTGTCACCACTACTATCATTGTCATCATCACCTTCATCTCTTCTCTAACCCCCCAATTCGATTCGAAACCAAACTGAATCAAAGTAGTAAACATTGGACTGTTGTTCTTGCTTCTTTAAAATGAAATGTCAACTACAAGACCAAACCTAACCACTCAATGTGTCTAATAATTATTAGATAGAGTAATTATTTTGTTAGTATTCACAAACAATCTTCATGCCCTGACATCATTTTCTCTATTGATTTTGCTAAAAAATAAGTGTTTTTGAGAATATGGACAAAATCTGAATGATGAACAAATTCAAGAATAATTTTGAGTAGAAAGTGTCTTTTGCATAGAAGTGTAAAATCTAGATTATGAACAAGTTGGTAAATCCTAATCATGTGCACCCCACTACAAAAGAAAAAGAACACTCACCAACAAATGATAGTGACATCTACGCCAACTTCTCTATTTTATGCTGTATTCTATTGTAATGATGATGTTTCCTGCAAAAACATGATATGCCCAAACACACATGCAAGTGGGAGTCAACTCTACACACACTAGATGGACCACTTGTAGAAACAAAGTGAGGCTAGGTATTTTAAACTCACATGCTATTTCAAGCCTGCAACTCTACACATTTCTACATATGCCCTTCACCAAGAAGAAAAATCTACCTAACTTGGGAAGACCACAACATGAAACCGTTAGATGGCCACCTTACCGAGCAAGAAAGGAGCACATCCCTCTGATATTAATGATTAAAGAAAATTTATAGTTAAAGAGGAAGATGCAAGGAAGTTGCAAAACAACACAAACACTCACATGTTGTTTGAATTGTGAATAGATCTCAAAAATTCCACAAGCTATTGAATAAAAAAAGAGAAAAGAGAACATGAGAGAATTACAACCCATTTAGATAAATAGTTGTGTCCAATGCACTCCTAGTACTTTGACAGTAAGGAAGATTCCAAAAACTGATAGGAAGTTGGTAGGAAGGAACTGGGAGGATTCTAGGAAGTTGCTCAACTATGACTATATATTCACATGCTCACCCACTTGAAAGGAGTCTTGAGTTCTTCAAAATTTTGTTTTATAAGAGGGAAAAGCTCCAAGAGTTTGAGAAGAAGTTGTGCAATCAAGCTACAAGGAAGCAAGCACAACTGGAGAGATGCTCTGTGCCAGTGCATCAACGATCTAGATTTGGGCTATCTCTTTCTTCTTCTTCTTGTGTTGTTTTCTTGCTGTGCTTAATGATGTTTTGTAAATATTTTGTGGGTAGATCTAGGATGGCAATGGATCTTAGTAGAACTGCAATTTAAATTGTAATTATCTATCTTCTTATGTGTGATTGTGTATTGATTGTTTCATATATATTCTTAATGCTTCAAGAGAGTAGTTATATCTTGCATTAGTAAGAGATTTGATCAGGCGCTAAGAATAGGTAGATCGATGATGTCTTTGAATGAAGTAGTTTATGATTCCGATTGGATGAGAATGTTAGAGTTGTAAATATCCATATAAGGGAGTTGTTCATAATGCATCAATCTAGTTTTATTTGTACAGGAATGTGATATGATGGTAAGGCAATAGATTGTACTAAGTACCAGAAATCCTTTATAATTACTATTGTTTCTATAGATATTGGCGCACATCATAAGCGATTAGATAGGACTAGAAATGTTACTTTACAAAGTACACTAAGTGAAGTTGGCCACCTTATGCCTATCATTTGATTGATAGAACTTTATTAATTTGATTCACAAATTATCTATATTAGTATATTAGATATTCTTTGTTATTGGTTTTATACCCATGCATCGATTTCTTATCGGGATAGTTTAGATTCATTACTATTTCTTATTATCTTGTATTGTTGATTCATGTTTTCATCACTTCGTTAGTTAAGTAGCTAGTTCAATCACTTAGAGTAGTAAGTAAGGCTAAGGTATCAAATCCTTGTAGGAACAATACTCACTCATTACTCTATTGGATGAATGCACTTGCACGATACATTGAAATAGCACAAAAGTATCAAAAGACAAAGGCCTAAGGGATTCTAATGCCCAGACAAAACACGTGAACACACTATCCATACACAAACTCCTAAGGCTAGGCCCATACAAATAAGATATCTTAAATGAATCCAAGTCACAAAAGAGGTTTTAAATTTAAGAAAAATCTGGCAAAGTCTCCCCTATAACTAGGATGGGGGAAAATTTTCACGTGTAATTATTTAGCATTAAACAAAAACAAGTGCAACAGATTTCATTCATCACATTTCAATAGCTAGAGATCAACCAGACACATTTCACAACATTCACAGAGCATTCGCAGTACATTTTCATAGTTCGATGACAATCACAACACATTTTTAACTTTCTTTAGGTAAGAGGTTATCTGGTCTTCACACGGTCCTCCCTCTTGTAAAATAAAACAACACAAAAGCTCTTCCAACCTATGTTTTTCTTCTCTCATGTACTTGCACAAGTAATATAGCTTAACATATCTTATTTATTTTAACCTTAAGTTCCAAGACTCCAGGGCTTTGAGAATTCCTGCACAAATGGTTATACTTCATGCTCAAGAGTATACTGCATGCAAAACAGCTCAAACATAGATTACTGGTAATAACTTTTATATATGCTCACACAAGGCAGCTTTGCATTTCAGTTAAAAGGACCAAAAACTCTCATACTTGAGTAATCATATTGGCCCATTAGTGCCACATACTCACATAGTAGTCACTACACATGGCCCACCAACCTTATCAACAACAACCAGACACAACACTAGAAGAACGAGTCAGCATATCCATGAGTCATTCTAAATCCTTATGTGCCTCCAACTAAACCTGCAACACCACACTACAGAAAATATAATTCAGTAATCAAAGATTACTGGTCTTGAAATAGTTAATGGAAAAAATTCCAAACTAGCAAAGGGATAAGTCATCATTCAAAGGAAACTACAACAAGAATTAAAAAATCTCCACACATCCACATCTTCATACTGCCAATAAGGCCTAATCATAATCACTATAACCCCTGAGATAAACATGTGCATAAACAAGACCTACTCAATGGTAACATGTTAGTACAATGGCCAATAGGACCTATATCATATGCATGAGCCAGAATCTGGTCGACGACAACATACACGTATCTAATAGGGCCTATCTGATTATCATTGTAGCATTGAATAATTCGGATAGACAATGGAAAGCATGTACATGTTGAATATATACAGTTAGCCGACACTATAGCTAAGAATCAAAAATATTATCCACCGAACCAAGCACAATATGTCAGTACCGACTAGGCCCTTCTGTGGGCTTGAAGCTCCCATCCATCATGCATATATAATAGAAAATTCAAAAATCATACAATAAGTATAAGCCCTGGGAAGACAGATCATTTTAATATGACCTTCGAATTGGATCTCATGTTTTCAAAATTAACATCAAGGGATTTCAACCTTGAAGTTTTCTTAATTCAAAAAATCAATTAAATGGCCCACAGGTAGTGGGATCTAATAAAACACCACTAATAATGTCGTATGATATAAAAAGAATACAACATAGAGGCAAGTAGCAAATCAAGCAGCGAAGAGTCTTATCAAACTTGTGAGACAAGCTCCACATCTTAGCTCAGTAAGCACAACTCCGCACGACCTAGTAAATGCAGACCTACTACTCAAACCTTATATGATGTATGCGTGCAATAACATTAAGACAAACCTAGATGTAGCAAGATGACATGGTAGGCAAGAAGAGTAGGAAAATAAACACTGCATCACATCACAACTCATCATTCTCATGTTGAGTGTGTCATTAAAACTGAATAAGATCCTATAAAAATAATTAAAAACAATGATACAGAGATCTCTATATATTAAAAAGTAACTTTTAGGATTCAACCCGCAAATCAAAGCTAACATGAGATATTGAAATGCCAGAAAGATTTGGGCAATTTAACTTGGCACACTAATCGAGAATAAGATCTCCATAAAATTATGAAAAAACAATTTGAGATGTTAGGCCAATTATTTAAACTTAATCCTGATCATAATTTTGTCATAGAGACTTTAAATTTGGTGAACATGAAAGATATCGAATCAAACCACACTCACGTCCATGAACCAAAGATTATTATTATTATTATTATTTTATATTATTTACTTAATTAAGATAACTAACTTAATTATCATTTAACTTAAGATTTTCACCTGTGATCATTTCACAATCAAATACGAGTCAAAATATTAATATTTTAACTATTTAAATCAATTAATCATTTTAGAACGCGAAACGAGGTGGTCTGAATGAGACCAAAAATTATAAAGTTTTAATGTTTTCATGTTTTGACTGTTATTAGGTAGATTAGGTGGTAAAAATTACAACTTTGGGTCGGGTCAAGTATTTTATTATATTTTATTAACTAAAAACAACTTTTTAATAAAAATCTAATTTTTAGCATACTTACAACAAGAAAACTAGTAGATCTACTAGTGATGGTGACAACCTACCCATTTATATGCCTAAATAGTGAGGAGAAGAAGCGAACCTCATGGGGAAGGAGAAAATGGAGGAAGGAGGAGAATGGGATGGGGAGGATAAGATGGTGGAGGTGAGGAAGGAGGAGGAGGCGTGGGAGAAGAAGAAGAGGGCAGAGGAGTGGGGTGGTAGCCGACGGGGTGGGGAGGGAGAAAATGGGGAAAAGAGGGAGGGGGTTTTCACCTAAAACCTGAGCCCGCGGCACATGCACACAGCCCCACGGCTCTAGCACCTCAATGCTGTAGTACCGAGAGACAGAATCAAGCCTAATAAGGCTAAATGAGAGGGGAATGGGGAAAGGCAGGGGAGGCTTAGCGTAGCTGCTATGGGCTCATGTAGGGCTATCAAGGTACATTGAGAATTCCTTACCAAGTAACTAAACTCTACGATAATGCAAGACCAAAAACAAAATACACAAAAACACTTGTGAACATGGCCCTAAGTTACACCACACAACCGAACAACGCGAGTCACCAGCTTGGCATTTGGGAATAACTACAAAACTCAACAGCAGATGCACCCAATGCCCATGCCCATGCCCATGCCCACAATAATATGCAAGGATCCTCCTAACACCAGACTGGCCAAACCAGATCGACCGCCACCAACAATAAACCAAACGTAAAACACTAGGCTAGCGGCCAAGCTTTACATCCTCCATCAGAAGAAGAACCACTTTCATGAAAGATTCAACATCATAAGTTAGATCATTGTAGTGTTGTTGTCTCTCACCAAATTCTAATGATGAACTCATCCTAAATTCTTTAATGACACTATCAACATCAATCATAACTTCTATTACTCCTTGTGTGATATCACCAACAATGTGGTCATCTTCTTCGAGGATATTATTAGCAACTGATTTATCATATAAGTTCTCACTGTCATTTAGGCAATCATCACCTAGCATGTTAGATTCATCAAGATGATCTACCTTAGGCAATCCTCTTCTCGCATTTTTCCTTTCCATTTTTCTTGTCCTAATTTTTGTATTTTAATAACAAAAGATAAGCTTCTTCAATTTGTTATAGGATAACATAATCTTAGGTTTTGTATGGATTAAGGAGAAAACACTCCAATTTCTCTCACAGGCAATGCTAATGTAGTTTGCAATAAAGCACGACTTGCTAGCAGTCGTAAGTGTTGGTGTATTAGTTTCATACACTTTCCACCAATCACCTAAGGATGTTTTTTAAAACCAATCAATATTCAACATATAATATTATATCACAATATATAACTGATATTTCACATACATTAACATGAAAATATATGTTGTCTAGCTTGTATAGTGGTTGATTGTCCAAATGTTGAAGAAGCTCTTGAAAATCTCTATATTTGCTTGAGGAAATATTTTTTGTTGTAAGAAAGTAGAATATAAGATATATTTAGGTTAATAATTAATTATGATAATGCAATACCTAATTTTCAAATTGTGACTCTCCTTTCAATTTTGGGAGTAGATTGTAAAAAATATCATGTATTGATGTAATCAAATTGGCATCATCTCCAAGATTATGTTTGTATTGGTACTAAGGGTTAAGGAAGAAAGCTACAATAACTTAATTTTTAAACCATAAAATCAAACACCTTATTAAATTAACTTTTTGCATTTAAGGAATACATACATGTTTTGTAAAGGGATGCATTCATGGATAGCCATATGTCATCTATAATATTGTGCACTCAAACATGAGATTTCAGAGATACTTCTTTGATAAGTCATTTCATCTCAATGATAGACCAATAGACAAAATCAAGACTTGGATATTTTTTATCATCCATTTCTCACACTATGTGCTGCATCAGTTTCATGATATTCATAGCTTCATGTGCTAGTTCCCAAAATTTTGTGTTAACGATAGTTTATTCAACACATCTCCCAACATCAGTATCTATGTAGCTAGAACTAAACTACTCTGCAATATGGAAAAATTGTCCAAGTCCATTCTTCTCCTGTACCAAACTACTAAGAGCAAGAAAGTTGGCCACAAATCTTGTTGCACAAGGGCAAATGAGTTCACACTCAGATATTTTTTTAATATAACCCAATCATGATTGTATATGAATTTTGTAATAAGTCTTCCCCTTTCCATTGTATTTTTAACAAATCTCTCTTTCCCTACTGCGTCAAGCATGAGATCAATACAATGTGTGTACATGGAGTCCAATAAATCTTATATATTTTTTCAAGTTCTTTACCAGCTTTTTTGTAACTATCTATATTGTAAACCCTTTATTTTCCAATTTCTTAAATATTTTCTTCAATCACCTCTATTATGTATCAATAACTCTTTTCTTTCCTATAGGCATCTACCAAATCAAGAAATTCAACCTCCCCTACACTATACACCATAAAGTTGATGATGGATAATTATGTGGATCCTATCCATCCATCACATAACAAAGGACAACTATATTCTTCCCAATCATATCTAATTTTTTAATTTCTTCTTTTGTTTCAACAACAAACATATCTAAGTATTTTCCCAGTATCTCCATTGGAGTTGGTGTAAGAACTTCACGGCCAACACGTTGTGAGCATCAATCATACTAAGGAAGTGATGATCAAAAGCAACATTAGCCGGAATATGATTTTGTTTAAAAAATTTTGAAACAAAATTTTCGAGTATCACTCTTAAAAGTTAGATTGTTAATGGAAGGTTGTAAAGCAACATCAAACTTAAATGCCTCACCCCATAGTCTATTGGTCTTCAATCACAATGGCTTTGATTAACAAAATCTAGGATACCTCAACCATGGTTGCATAAATCGGAATCGGAATCGGAATCGGTCTGAATCGGCCAGGAATCGGTTCAGTTGAATCGGTCCAAATTAATTTAATCGGTTATATATAATAATTTGATAATTCATAATATAAATATATTAAAATTAGGTATTGATGTTATTTTGATATTATTCTGTGTATTATAGTTTATGATATTTTTAAATATTTTTTAAGATTATTTTTAATTATTTATAAAATAATTATTATTTTTGACTCGAGTTACACTCGAGTCAACTTTTAATTACGAGAATGCCACCCTCCTCCCTACCCCCGCCGGCGGCGAGCCCGGAGTCGGGGACGCACGGCGGAGGCGGAAACAGGGCGGCGGCGTGGTTGGACGGCCGTGGCGGAGCTGCGGCGGAAGCGGAGCGGAGGGCGGCGACCCCGGAGTCGGGGACGCACGGCGGGGGCAGAAACGGGGCGGCGGCATGGTCGGACGGCAGTGGCGTGGTCGGACGGCCGTGACGGAGCTGCGGCGGAAGCGGAGCGGAGGGCGGCGGAGCGAGCGCGACGGCGGAAGCGGGGAGGGTTTTAAAAGCCAAATTACCATTTTACCCATGCTTAATTAATTTAATTAAAATCATACCTAGGGTATTTTAGTAATTTTGTAAAAAAACCGATTCCGATTCCGAGTTAAATCGGGTGGAATCGGCCGAAATCGGCCGATTCAGTGACCGATTCGGGGCCGACCGATTCGGCCCCGAAATCGGATCGGCATCGCGCCGATCCGATTTAAATCGGCCGATTCCGCACGGAATCGGCCGATTTTCTCAACCCGGACCTCAACTAGGCTATTTCTTAATATCTGTTGATCTGGAACCTATACCATGACCACTTCCCGCACCAACCTATTGAGAATGTAATCATTATTGTTCTATTTGATCAAGGTTCCATCTTTCCTTAGATGCCATATCTAATGATTAACACTACACTTGCACTTCATCATCAAAATTACCTTCTTCATCACTAAAGCCCCTTCCTACCTACCATATTTCTTTGTGAGTTCTTTCTATTGCTGCATTTGTAATCATTTCTCTTGACCTTAACTTTCCATAAGTGCTTTTAACTTTCCTTCAATTCAGGTGGGTATTTTGGATATTTTATAATATCTTTGCCAGATTGGCCAACCAAATGATATTTCAAACAGGTGACTCCTCCTTATTTTAATTCTTTGTCATAATAATTATATATTGAACCTGATTTTTCTAGTTGTTGACCATGCTTCCAACACTTGCATGTGGACATGTTCTATAGTAAATAAATATGATAAATATATAATTAGATTATTAGTAGTGTAAAAAGATAATTGTTCAACATTTCATACTACTATCCAATAATAAATAATAATGTAGTTAATCACACTAATTTAATGATCAATTTAAATACAAATTAACAATCAAGTCAATTTGTAAAACTTGCAACTCGAGTCAGGATTTTATAGTCTAAACTGGTCAGTTCGACCGTTATTTTCAGTTGGATCAATTTCAAAACTTGCATACCGAGTCGAGATCGGTCATGTGTTATGAACCATGAGAGTCATGTGTGCCCAAGTATATAATGATAACATTTGTACGACAACAGTAGAATGAGTGATCATAATATATGAGAGTACACCCAGATTTTCTTTATTTATTTTAGCATTAGTTCATAAAATTATTTTAAGGCCGAATAATGCATTAGGACCCATTAGGGGCAGTTTTGGGGGTTATTAGTTGTAGGGTATGTCATTGTGATGTTAAGGTGTGCATTATGTTTTATGGGATTTTTCACTATTTTTTAGATTTTTTAAGGAATAATTACAAGTTAGTATTATTTCTTACTCGAGTCAGAGTCGAGTCAAGTTTTATTAACGAGATGACCCTGACCTTCTCCCCAACCACTCGTCTTTCCCTCCGACACCTTTTATTCCAAACCCTCGATGCCCTCCTTTTACCTACCGCCAACGTCACCTCCAACCGCTGCCCCACCGCCGATTGACGCAACTATGCCCTGCTGCGCTATCATCCTACCACCCCGAGCACCCTCGGCCATCACCCGACCTCCACCATGCAAGGGAGCCGCACCCTACCATGATGTTCTCATCATCGATTTTGCCACCGACCATCGTCGCCATAGCCATCCAGTTGCCGACCCTCCCATGACCTTTCCCAACCAGAGCGGAGCCTAGCACTGCCCATCCCGGCCAGATCTCGTCACCTGACCACCGACCACCCCTGTTTTGCCCTTTTTTGGTGCCACCACATCTGCCGATGTCATAGATGGGTCAGGCTCGCTGAGCTGGTGCCAACAGTACCCCATACCACAACTATCCTGCTGGTTAGTCACCATCGATAATAGTCGCCAAAAACCTGCCAGATTTACTCGAATTCACTAGATATTCCACCAAACTCATCCAGTCAAAGCAAATCAAACTTTGGATGCCGATAGGTGCCGAATTCAAGTCTTGAGCCACGCGATGAAACCCTAGTCATCGCTGATTACCGTCGACTCAAGGTATAATTAACTCCAACTTAATTTATTATAGGTGATAATTATTAGCACAACATAATAGGATTAATGAATTGACAAGTTTGCTATTTTATTATAAATAAAAATATGAAATTTTCTTGATTGAAGTGTATTAAAACAAGTGCTAAGGAACTAATTAGATAAACTAAGTAATTATTGTAATCTAATGCAACATAGCGTTGGAAAACTTATGTGTGATTGATTTATGATTGATATGGGTATGCTATAGGATGTGTGAATGCATCATGAGCGGGCGTTAGCTTCTAGATTTGATGTGCAGGTACGGAGTAGGAGCTCACTGCCTAGGCGCGAGGATAGGCTCGGAGCTTCTGTGAGGTCCATTTAGAACTCATTTCCCATTTTATGCTATATTCTATTATGTATTGTTTTATTACTTGTATGACAAGTTAAGTGGCATTTTATTGGATCCCACTTAACCTGGGCTATTTAATCAACTAGTTTTCTAGATTAGTAACCCTCGAGGATGTTTTTGAAAATAAGATTGACCACAAGTTGCCTTCAGGCCTATTGTATAAATCCCTTCCTAGGCCTATATATAATTTTATCGTATTTCAGTGAGACGAGAGATGGGAAGACTGGCTCGCATATACCATTAGCGGGTGCACATGCAAGCCAAAGCGGGCTCTAGATTAGTGAATGGGTTGTTCCATTCCTGAGGGATCTTGACAACTTTGCGTTTGAGTTCTTTACACCGGGAGAATGTAGAGTTTACGGGTATGGTTTAGTACAGCGCATGTCCAGACTTGTGGTTCAAAGGCACTACTTGAGAGTACTCAACTTTCATGCTCAAGGACAAGAGAATTATGGAGGAAAGGAGAGGGCTTAGGATATATTGGTAGTCCCATGGGATCAGGAAAATAAATGAAAAAATGCCGAGAGAGGCATTAGTAGACCAGTTAGTTCGGGATACTATCGGGTATGCAACTCGGTGGCTCCTTAGTAGAAGCCCTTAGATGTGTTCACGAGAAGTACATAATAAGTAGAATGTTAATGTTTTGTTGTACACACACACATGACAGATGATAGAATGTTAATGTTTTGTTGATGTTGTCATTATATTAAGAGTGATGTGATATAATGCAAGGTATGATAATATGATGTGATATGATATTTACTTTAGTAGCAGAATTTCTAATTGTGACATTTGAATACATATTTTTTAGTAATATTATTAAATATTAAATATGTACAACAAGTAAGGCCCAGAATTGGATGCAAAAAGTTAATAGAATATACAAATGGATTCAGAATAACTTATGCAGAAGATTAGAATTTTGTGTGAATGTCATTGCGTGATATATTTATATATTTTTATACATGTTGATTTGACAAGGTAGCCCTTGATTGCACTTTTAAGGGAGACTTTGTCCATTTTAATTTATAAATTTTATCATTGTTATTTTGGTTTGTAAACCACTTGTCCTATCATCAATTTAGTAGCATGTTAGGTTTTTTGTGTATTCATCCATGCAAAGCGATTGACATCTTCCATCTTGAGACGCCGAGAGTAGATCTATACGAATTGGGTTCGGGTTAGCCGACCCAACCAGGACCAGTGACATTCCAATTCGGTTCCCAAACATGAACCAAATTAGGGGTGTTACACAATTAAACCATTATAATAATAATTATATGCACATCCCACCTCCACTACAAACTCCCCAACCAAGCAGACCATTTAAAGATGACAAAACAGTAATTTTTCATGACCTTCAATTAAAATTGTTGTTTTTCACTATTTGCTGATCATGGTGTAAAAACAACAAAATAACACTAAATCTTGTGAAGATTCCCATTTTTCTATCAAATCTACTTTTACTTTTACTTTATCTCTCCACCCCCATACTAGACAATTTTTTTAATTTCACACAATATGTCTCCCACGTATCACGAATATCACTTTGCCCAACAAGTATCATCTTGTCTACTCAACGGTACTAGAATATCAGCAAAATTTCTTTGAAATTTATCAAAATTGAAAACTTTGATTATAATCACATGAATCCAAATTTGAGATCTATGTTTTAAAACCTTTAGGTATCCGGTGGAAGAAGAAACGAAGAAGATTGAAAGACTAGTTAATTACAAGAACAACACTAAATCTATTTTATTTTTCACCACCTTGGACTCGAAGATTAGATGAAAAGCATGTTGGGTTTATCCCACATCGGTCGTAGAGGTTGTTGGTGACTTGTATATAGGCTAATGGGAAAGCCTTAATTCTTGAGCTAGCTTTTGGATTAAGAGAGGCCCGTGACACCTATTGCAAGTTTCCTTTAGTTGTTTAAAGTCCCTTTTTGGGGGCCCGAAAGGCCTAACAGTGGCTTTGGAGCTTTGGTGGGGGCCCATAGGGCCCAACAAGTGGTATCAGAGCCAAGTTTGAGCCGGGTTTGCCTACACTGATTGTTGTTATTTCCTTCATGGGTTCCACCTAATGATTTGAAGAGGAGTTTGCCAGGTGGGTGCCGTCTGATTTAACGGGAGTGTGTCAGACGATGATAGTTTCGGGCCACACCTGATGTGTGAAGGGGAGTTGTTGGGTTTATCCCACATCAATCGTAGAAGTTGTTGGTGACTTGTGTATAGGCTAATGGGAAAGCCTTAATTATTAAGATAGCTTTTGGATTAAGAGAGGTCCGTGACACCTATTGCGAGTTTCCTTTGGTTGTTTAAAGTCTCTTTTTGGGGGCCCGAAAGGCCCAACAGTAGTTTCGGAACTTAGGTGGGGGCCCACAGATCCCAACAAAGCATTACGTACACACACACACACACAAAATATATACATGATGTGGAAAAGTATATCATATGTATGAATGGAGTCACCTAAAAGCTCCAATGTAATTTTATTTCTCAATGAAGTAGATGCCCACACACTTGATCTTTGCTTGTTGGTAGTTACAAGTGCTTCTGCAGCCAATATAATTGTAGTGACCATAATTCTTATCACCAATTGAGATATGACATGAAACATAGGATACATATGGTTAAAAACAGATTTTTAAAAACTATTTTTCATGCAAGATGTATGCACAGATAGCATCGCTATTTGTAACGACCACGCCCAAACTATAACATAATGGGCTAAGTTATCTATTTAAAAGTGGTTAACTAAGTTAAAAATCTATAATTCATTTTCACTATATAAACATGATCTTATCTTAGTAGGTATTAGTCGTGGGACAACGTTGAGGGATCTCATAATTCACCCATCTTAGGAAATTTTGTCTTCAAAATTCCTACACTTTGCCCACTGCTAGCCCCAACCCACATCCTTCTTTGGCCCATGACCAGCAACCTAGCCAGTGTCCCTAGTCCAGTCCACCATCTAATATGAAACCAAGTTGCTCTAAGCTCATCTGTAATGATTTAGTACAAAGTGTAACATAATGGGCTAAGTCATCTCTTCAAAAGCAGTTAACCAAATTAAAGATCTATAGTTCATTCTTATTTTATAAACAAGATCTTACTCTAGTAGATATTAGATGTGATACTAAGTTAAGGAATCTCACAATATGTGCATCGAAGGAAGCATCGCTAAATAAGAATTGCATTAATGGATGCATCGATAATGGATGCATCATTCATCGATGCATACAGTATTTTTATTTACTTGTTTTCTGCCCATATTAATCGTGGAAAACTATGACCCTTCACCTTCTAGACATGGGTATTATACACATCTAGCATCTCTCATTTTCCTATTTTCATCAAATCTTATTTGCTTTTTCTTTTCTACAATTTTGATGATTTGTGATTGAAAAAGAGTTTTTTGGAAGATAATTCTATTCTTGGATTATAAGATAAATAGAGG
This sequence comes from Piper betle, assembly GCA_033002965.1. Lineage (NCBI taxonomy): Eukaryota > Viridiplantae > Streptophyta > Magnoliopsida > Piperales > Piperaceae > Piper > Piper betle. The sequence continues at coordinate 14,749 of JAURVB010000954.1, forward strand.
TTGTCTTCCTTATTGCTATACTCGCATAGAGAGAAGATTCCGTTGAATCTTTGGAACAATTAACCATTAGAGATCCTGATGAGCTATATTTCTTTGAAGAGAGCTTCGATGAGAATATTCAGTACATTTTTTTTATCAAGCTGGTTACTATTCTTGTTCCTTTATCAACATCAAAGACATGCAAGTATTTTCCCACGTAATTTCCAACACCTTTGCTAACAAAGTGTTTGTTAGCAAAATTTTGGACCAACTTTAACAAAATAAATATTGTTAATGTTTATGACTCAAAATCATAGTTTTGGATGTTGAAGTGGACTGGCTGTTTTGACACAATATAGTGGGGACTGGCCAGAATTTCAGTTTGGTAGAAGCTTTTGGATCGGGTTGCAACCTGATCAAAAGCCTTTGATTTTCAGCAAAACCAGTGAACCATCAGTACATTTATATCATCTGGTCCAATGATAGCTGGATTTGGGGTCTGGGTAAACTAATCCTACCCCAATTCTTCAACGAGCCAAAGGAGAATCCCTAATCCCCCATCGCTGCCTTAGCCTGCTCTACCTATCACCAATGTCTTCACCAGCCACTACCTTCATCTACCTCTAATACCTTTGCCCACCTCCAATGCCATTGCCCATTGCAGGCAACTTCGACTTCACATTGTAGGCGGCAATTTCGCCCGCCGTTAGTGACTTCGCAGGTCCGTCTACAACTATCTCACCGCCATAGTGCCACCACATCAATTTTCTATGTCAAGCCTTCTATTGTGAGATTTATAACTTGTATTGTTCTTTCATTTCTCATATTGGAGTATTGGTGTAAAACCCAACCCATTAGTTTGGTGTTTTTATGACCGCTTTGTCTTTGGCTCAACTAAGTTATCGTTAGACCGGTCTGATTCGATCGGGTTGGCGTTAAGTCGGTCCTTGTGTGTTGTTGTAGACTTGGGCATTGGGCACGTCCGCCACTCAATTTTACCCAGGTGAACCCAATTGCTAAGTTGTGGCATTGTTGTTGTTTTTGGTGTTTAGTTAGCCTATGGTTCCGTGTCATATTAGAGTCGTGACGCATGCATCCTCGGCATACTCTCTAGCCCTAGTTGTGCCCTAGTAGCCTTCCCCAATCAGCACCACCTCTTTGCCTTTCTTTTCCCACTATTTATCTCTTTCTTCACCGTCTTATGGGTCAACCGCCATGGCACTGGCACATAGGTGGTACGATACACGCATGATCAGCGCCTCGATGCTTATTAATGAGCACTGCAACACTCGTGCTCAAATGAGTGCCGCAGTGCTTGTGCGCAGATCTTTTTTTAGCCAAAATTCTAGCTGCCAACACCACCAAAATTCTCTCCTCCTCTTCTCCCTTCCCCTCTTTTCTTAACTACCGTCTTCCTCTCTTTTCTCTCCTCTCCCATTTCTTTTCTTTCCTCCTCCTTCTTTCCCCCTTTCTCTTCTTCCTGCATTGGGTACGCTTTTCTCCTCTTTTCTTTAGTTGTTTTGCATGTTTTACATTGTTTCAGTAGATCTTGTTATGATCATATAGAATGCTTCATTGTAATCATTTTGGTACATTATTTGATATATTTTGCATATTAGATCATTATAAAAATGTATTTTTTAAATAAAGTTTGCACCTTTATTGTTGTTTAGATTGCATATTGTGCTTTTGTTGATTGTGCCTAGTAAAACACTTCCTAAATTGCCTAATCAAGGTTAAAACAATAAAAAAATGTGAACTTCATAAAATTTGGGTTGCATCCAAGTCGTCCGGATCGCATACCAATTATTAATTAATTAAATAAGCAACATAATAATAATAATTTTGTACGTATTTAATTTTAAAATAAACCCACCATGAGATTTTAATTAATTTCACAAAAAATAATTAACTATTAAATGATAAAGGATTTAATTAATAAAAATTATTATTTACATATTTGTGTTGGGGGATTCCAACATCTTAATTCGCTCCACAAGAGCCAATTGAATCCATCTCATTCAACATCTTTCAAGTTCTAGAACTCAATTCGCCTCGGCGATTTAATAATGAGTTTTTTAATAATAGTTCAAATATGACATGATTGTTTAATATGTTAGGATATGTCAAATTTAGGTGTCTAGATCTCTGGACACGCCAACATCTTTTGATATCTTAATTGTGTGGGTTTCAACTCGGATGATATTCCTAATATACCGACATTACACTTATGATTTTAGTACATTGTTTAGTGACCTGTTCAGCTTAATGCATGATATCAGATTACACATGAGCAAGACTATCAGATCAAATCAAATTAGTGTGTGTGTGTTTAATTTATTTTCTGTTGCATGTCGTGCATCATTGTTGCATTTAGAACTATTCATGGATTTTACAAGCATTCATCATACAAAAGCATGTAGTTGTCCACATCGCTAGACCGCTCGAAGATGGGCTTGCCGCAGTAGGTCGAGGAGCTCTTCATAGGTTCGTTAGGACTCTCTTGTGCTTGATCTCCTGCTCGGCTCCTATGATTTGACTTATATCGTAGTATGCAGCTAGTGATGTTTTATTAGATCCCACTACCTATGGGTTATTTAACGAATCTTCCATATTAATAAACCTTCAAGGATGAGATCCCTTGATGAATTGTTGAAAGATTATACGATCGAGTCCAAAGTATCACTTTAGCACTACATTACATGCCCATGCCTAGACCTCATACATGTATTACGTTTTCGGATTTTGACTTGTACACGAGATGGATAGGATGCGTGACATCACCGAGCGGCCCGGTCGGCGTGTGGTACTCAATGATAGTTTTATATATATGATATCAGATTACTACATACATGCAGTGTATATTTCAACATTCTTCAGCCTGTTGCTTCCATTGAGTATATCCAAACCACGCAGTGATGCAGTGATTATCAGCTAGGCCCTATTGGTCATATTACTTGCATGTTACCATGAACTATTATCTGGTCCATGTGTATGGATTATTTACAATTATGATTAAGCTTTATTAGCCACTTGCTTATGATCAATGTGTTGTGGAGGAGTTGCAGTTTCTTTTCAATTTCTCATGGATAACTATTTTATCCATCTTCTAGTATTGAGACTTTCCTTGTTACTTATTTGGGACTCAGTGGCACACATTGCTCATGTGTTTCCTTAAATTTTGTAGGTGAGCTGGATTCGTGTTGGTTAATGTAGTTGTGCTGATCACGAGGATTTTGGTGGATAATGGGCGGACATTTTGGTGTTGTAGGCTTTTGGTTGTTTGTGTTGTGTGTCCCTTGTGGTCTTTATTATCTACTAGATATGTATTTAACTTATGTATATTGATGTCTTTAGACTATGGATTATGCAATGTGATGTTGTGGTCATGTAGCCTGGAGATTTATGTTATGACCCATACATGCTTATGCCTCATGATATGATACTTGTGTTGTTTCCTAACTTTTGCGTACCTAACTATATCTCCTCTATTTTATAGATAGAAAACTGTGGGGTATGCAAGTCTAACTAATTTCATGCAGGTTTTTCCAAGCCTTGGAATCTTGTAACTAATGGTTAGATAAATATCGAGGTTCGAGAAACCATGCTACTTGTGCAAGTAAATGGAGTGAAGAAGGAATATGAGTTGGAGGAACTTTTATTGATTGTTGTAATTGCTAGAGAAATGCCCATGTGAAGACTAGACAAGCTCACAACCTAATGAATGTGAAATTTGTGTTAATATGAAGTAAATAATCAGGAAATGTGGTGTAACATCTTGGAATTGTTTTGTGAATCTTAGATGATAGCATGAAATATTTCTGAAATTGTTCTTTGATTGAATGATAATTATACAGGTTGTGTAATTTTTCCGTTGTCCTATTTACGGGGGAGACTACCAAATTTTCTTCAGAAACTTTGTCTCCTTTATAAAATTGACTCATCTAGGATGTCTTATTTGCATAAGTCAAACCCTAGATGTCTTGCATGCATTGCAGTATTGTTCGCACATTAGACTCTGTTAAGTGTTTAAAATATATAATATTTACCCATGTTTATAATATGATTTTGTACTTCTCGGGTATAAACATTATTAATTTAGTGATATTTTTCTTTATATTCTAGTTAATTAATATTTTATTAGATATGCTTAATTTTGGTGTTTCGATGCAGAAAAAGATGAATAAATTAAGCTTTGGATTTGATTGGTCATGACACTTGGCCCCACCCAATGGCTACAATTTATGGTGTTCAATGGAGTCGAATAGTTGGAAACTTGAAGGGACATTATAATTAATTAGACTACGTCGATTTGTGAACGCTCTCTTCGAATTCTTGTATCTCCACTTCTATATAAATGGGTGGTCATTTGTTGTTATCATATCTCATCTCTTGGCTTCGGAGTGTAGTGAAAGAAGTAGTTTTAGTTTATAAATTCTTTTCTTTCATAATAAAAATTAGTTTCTTTTTATATTGTTTTTTATTTTTATTATGGAGTAGTCCTTTATTTCGTTCTAGAGAAGAATGAAACTTAACATGATTTAATTGCATTTATTCCAAGTTTTTACTCTTTTATTCAATCGGATCGTTTGAATTATCATGTTCTAAATGCTAAGAATAGATTGATCGCCTATATCTTAGATCATGAGGTTTAATTAAATTTCGGGAGAAATTAATTAGATTAGTCATTGATAATTCATCATACGACGAGTCTTTTGACTTGTTTGTCGTTGTGGTCGGAAGATACACAACACCGTATGCAGATTGCAAGGCAAATCTTAATGCATTATTTTGTTGATTAATCAATTATCACCGGGAGGTAGAAATTGAGGCAAAATAATAGAAGCATGAAGGAGTGGGAGCCACCATATCATATAATTATCCTAGATCGACAATCTGAGGGAATAAAAGATAAGAGTAAGATTTGATGAAGATTAAATTTATGTTAAGGGAAATTCGACTCTAGAACGAGTTTTATAATTTTGATTTCGTTTTTAATTTAAAGTTATTGAATAAAAGATAAGAGTAAGATTTGATGAAGATTAAATTTATGTTAAGGGAAATTCGACTCTAGAACGAGTTTTATAATTTTGACTTCGTTTTTAATTTAAAGTTATTACTTAGATTTAGTTAAGTCAGTTATTTTTGTTTTGCTCCTCATTTTATTTTCTTTAATTAATTATAGGAAATTCATCTCCCTGTGGGACGATACTCGATTTATCATTATATTACTTGTTTCAACCGTGTATACTTGCACGTCATTGAAAATATTCGAACAGACTCCCTCGGGTTTTGTCTTTTGATGCCTTGTGTTGTTAGGTTCTTCTTGTGTTGATTCTTCCCTAGATGTCTTGCATGCATGGTAGTATTGTTCGCACATTAGACTCCCTCGGGTTTTGTCTTTTAATGCCTTGTGTTGTTAGGTCCTTGTGTCGGTTCTTCATTTTAATGGGTTATGAATTAGTATTCAAAAATTTATCAACTTGATTTGGTTCACTTTGTGGGTCGAATCGAGGTGCTAAAATTTTAGTATCAAAGCCAATTCATGACCAATTAAGATGGGAACCCGTGGTGTGTCTATCTAAATCTCCAGTTGAGTACTCAAAGGCTGAAGAGTAGAGGTTGTAAGATGTTTCTTGCTAGCGTGATTGCCACGATAGAGCATAGCAGGCAAGAGTTGATCGATATTATGATTGTCCGTGATTTCGTTTATGTATTTTCAGATGAGGTGTCATGTTCGCCACCATCTAGGGAGGTGGAATTTGCCATTGATTTGGTTCTAGATACGACACTGATTTCCAGAGCACCTTATCACATGGCCCCACTTGAGCTCAAGGAGCATTTACAAGAGCTATTGGATTAGATGTTTATCAGACTGAGCATCTCACCCTGGGGTGCTCCTATCCTCTTTCTCAGGAAGATGGACAGTAGTCGATGATTGTGCATTGACTACAAAATGCTCAACTAAGTGACTATGAAGAATAGATACCCCTTGTCCAAGATTGATGATCTGTTTGATCACAGCCTTTAGGACGAGATATGGTCACTATGAGTTCCTTGTCATACCCATAGGCTTGATGAACGCCTCTATAGTATTCATGGATTTCATGAACTGGATGTTTAGACCATATCTAGATTAGCTTGTGATTGTGTTCGTTGACAACATTCTCTGCTACTCGAGGTCTTGGGAGAAGCAAGAGATGCATTTGCAAATAGCCTTGCAGACTCAGCGTGGTATATCATTGGATCCAGCCAAGGTTGAGGCAGTTCTCAGATGGGAAAGACTTAGGTAGGCATTAGAGATTCAAAGTTTCTTGGGTATTGCAGGCTACTACAGACAGTTCATATATGATTTATCCTTAATAGCAACTCCCATCACGCAGCTGAGTAGGAAGGTGAAACTCATTCTGTTGATTGACGCTTGTGAGCACAGCTTTGATAAACTAAAGGACCAGCTCACTTCAGGGCTCGTCCTGAGTCTTCTTGATGGCGATGATGACTTCATGGTGTACAGTGATGTGTTGGGTAGAGTGATAGCATACACATCCCGGCAATTGAAAGTCCACGAGAGGAATTATCTAACATGATTTGGAGTTGGCCATAGGGGTCTTTGCTCTCCGAATTTGGCGTGACCACCTGTATGGAGTGTCCTTTCAGCTCTACACTGAGAACAAGCTCTTGAAGTATATCTCCATGCAAAAGAGTTCAACATCAGACAGAGGTGATGGCCTAAGTTCCTAGTGGACTATGATATTGGGATTCCCTACCACCTTGGTAACGCTAACGTAGTGGTCGATGCACTAAGTCTAAGGCCAATGTTGCATGGAGCTAGACTAGCAGTGATGGGGATCCAATATAATGCTCAGAGGGCTGATGTGTCTGACAGAGAGTTGCTAGCAGTGATGGCTAGACTAGCTATTAGCCCAAAATGTTGGATCATATCAGATAGGCACAAGATGAGGATGAGTTGTCGGATAGTTGGTTGGCACAGAGAGCACACCCTAGTTTGACAAGAGATTCTGATGAGATTGTGCGGATGAGAGGCCAGTTGTATGTACTAGAGTTGCCAGCACATTTAGGTATTTGACAACAGATTCTTCAAGTGGTACACTATTTTAGATTCATGAGCCACCCTCGATCCGTGAAGACGTATCATGATGTCTGTAGAAGGTACTGGTGGCCTAGGTTGAAGAAAGACGTACTTAACATGGTGTCAAGTTGTCTTATCTGTCAGGAGGTGAAGGCAGAGAACATGAGACTTGGAGGGATGCTTCAGTCATTGGCTCTTCCTGATTGGAAGTGGGACTGTATCACTTGTGATTTTGTCACGGGTCAACCACCTAAACGTTGGTAACTTGATTCAATGTGGGTGAATGTAGATCAATTGACAAAATCCACCGACTTCATTTCGATCAAGAAAACTTGTCCCTTTACTTGCTTATATGGGTTGTAAAGAGATTAGACTATCAGCCTACATGGGGTGCTAGGAGAGATTGTGTCTAATCGAGATATGAGGTTCACATCTGCGTTCTAGACTTCCTTGTAGAAAGAGTTGAGCACATAGACCAGGTTCAATACAACGTATTATCCTCAAATAGATGGGCAATCAAAGAGGACAATTTAGATCTTTCATGACTTGTAGAGATCATGTGTACTGGACTATGGAAGTTCGTGGGATAAGCATATTCTGTTGGTAGAGTTTGCATACAACAACAATTATCAGACGAGCATTTGTATGGCTCTATGTGAGGCATTGTATGGCAAACTATGTAGATCCCCCACGTGTTGGCTTGAGGGCGGACAATCGTTGGTAGTTGGTCAAGAGATGTTACAGAATTCACATAAGGTTATTGAGACCATCCATCAGTAGTTGAATGTGATCAAAGGCGTCATGAGGTCAGCTTAAGTCCTGGAGATCCCGTTCTCGAAAAACTCTCACCAACCAAAGGAAGCGTGAGATTCTGGAAGCGAGACAAGTTGAGCCTGAGATATATCACTCTTCTACCCATTTTGTCAATAGTGAACCCAATGTTCCATGTTTTTAACCTAAAGAGGTATGTAGCTGAGCAGTTGCATCAAATCTCATACGAGTACTTGGAGCTCCATCCTGACTTGTCGTATGAAGAGGAGGTTTTGCGAATCTTGGATCCCTATTTGAAGACCCTCCATCGAAAGGATGTGCCCTTGGTCAAGGTTTTGTGGTCCAGCGATAATGTTGAAAAGGCAACTTCGAAGCATGAGGATAAGTTGTGGGAGTGTTTCCGTGGCTTGTTCACTCTGGCTATTGCGTGAGTTAGCCTCCGTTCTTTTCTCTTGACTTGATTTGGCTTGCGGCTCTTTTTCTAGTTGTTGCATTTTGCTTTGTGTGGCGGTTTCTCTTTAATATAAATTTTGGGGACAAAATTTTCTTCAAGAGGGTGGTTGTAGAACCTGACCCGTTGATTTTGTGTTTTTACGATCGGTTTGGATTTGGTTCAACTCGATTAGAGTTCAACTAGCCTGGTTTCAATAAGGTTGGCGTTAAGTGGGTCTTTGTGTGTTGTTCTAGACTTGGGCATTGAGTGCGTCCACCGTTGATTTTATCTAGTAGGCCCCAATCGCCAAGTTGTGGCCTTGTTATTGTTCTAGGAGTTTAGTTACCCTCATCCTCTATGTATCTCTAGACCTAATCATGCTTATTAGCCTTCCCCAATAAGCCTCAACTCTTTGCCCTTCTTTTTCCCTCTATTTCTCTCTTTTTACGCCATCTTGAGGTCCAATGCAGAGCCCCAGGGCTGTGGCATGGGCATGAGTGTACTCAGTGTCGTGGCACTCATGTGTCGTAGTGCTCGTGTGTAGATCTATTTTTTTGGGGCCAAAACCATAGCCGACAACACCCCCAAACCCTCTCCTCCTCTTCTCCCCTTCCCCTCTCCTCTTGGCTGCCACCCTCCTCTCTTTTCTCTCCTCTCCACTCTCTTTTCTCCCCTCATTCTCCTCCTCTTCTCCTCCTTCTTTCCCCCTTCTTCCCCCTTCTCTTTTGCGTGCTCTAGGTACGCTTTTCTCCTTTTATCTTTGGTTGTTTTGCATGTTTTGGATTGTTTTATATAGATCGTGTTAGGATCATGTAGAATGCTTCAGTGTGATCATTTTGGTATATTATTTGATACATTCTACATATTAGATCATTACAAAAATGTGATTTTTATATAAACTTTATACCCTTTTGTTATTTGGATTGAGTGTTATGTTTTTGTTGATTGTGCATGGTAAAACACATCTTGAATTACCTAATCAAAATTATAACAATAAAAGATACGAACTTTATAAAATTTGGGTCACATCAGAGTCACCCATATCGCATACCAAATATTAATTACTTAAATAAACAACATAATAATAATTTCTGTGTGTTTAATTTTAAAATGTACTCTCGTGTTATGTTAATTAACTTCCCAAGAAATTAATTAACTATTAAATGAGAAAATATTTAATTAATGAAAATCATTATTTTCATATTTGGGTTGAGTGATTCTGACATCTCAATTTGCTACGTGGGAGCCAAAAGAATTTGTTTGATTTGACATCTTTCAAGTTCCATATCTCAATTTGTCTCATCGATTTAATCGTTGGGTTACTAACAAATTTACCAACCAAATTAGATTATTTGAATAATGATTCAGATACGATTTGACTATTTAGTGTTTTATGATATATCAAATTTAGGTGTCCAAATCCCCAGATGAACAAACATCTTTTGATATCTTAATTGTGTGGGTTTAAGGTCAGATGATGTTCTTAATATACCGACATCATACTTATCATTTCACCACATGGTTTAATAACCAATTCATTTTATTGCACGATATTAGATTACACATGCGAGCACGAATATTAGATCAGACAGATTAGTTTGTGTTTATTTAATTTTTTTGTTGCATGTCATGTATCCTTGCTGAATCAAGGATTATTCATGCATTGCACGCATTCATCATACAAGAGTGTGTAGCTGTCCACATCGCTAGGTTGCTCGGAGATGGGCTTGTCGCGATAGGTCGAGGAACTCTTCTCAACACCATTAGGACTCTCTTTTGCTTGATTTCCTGTTTGGCTCACATGATTTGATTAATATCATAGAATGTAGTTAGTGGTGTTTTATTAGGTCTCACTCCCTATGGGTCATTTAACCAATCTTCTGGATTAATAAAATATCTAGGATGAGATCCCTTGATGAGTTTTCGATATAAGATCTAGTCCAAAGTCACACTTTAGCGCTATATGATATTCTCATGCCCAAACCTTATACATGTATTATGTTTTCAGATTTGATATGCACGTGAGATGGATGGGATATGTGATGTCATCGAGAGCATGGTCAATACCCACATGTGGTGCTCAGTGACAATCTTATATATATATGATATCATATTACTACTTGCATGTATATTTCAGCAGTAATTGGCTTGTTGCCTTCGTTGAGCATATCTAGAATACATAGTGATGCAGTGATTATCAACTAGGCCTTATTGGCATATTACTGTATGTTACCGTGAGCTATTATCCGGTCTATGTATATGGATTATCAACAATTATGATTAAGCTCTATTGGCCCCTTGCTTATGATGAATGTGTCATGAAGGAGTTGTTGTTTCTTTTCAATTTCTTGTGGATAACTATTTTATCCATCTACTAGTATTTAGATTTTTTCTAGTAGTTATTTGTATCATTGTTGACGTATTTTTTTATATTATGTAGGTGAGTAGACTTGGCGTTGACTAGGATAGCTTCACGATCATGAGGACTCTAGTGGATGCTGGGCCGGTGTTTTGGTATTGTAGGCTTTTATTTGTTTGTGTTGTATGTCCCTTGGAGACTTTGTTATTTGCTAGATATGTATTTGACTTATGTTTGTTGATGTCTTTAGACTATGGATTATGCATTCTGGTGTTGTGGCTGTGTGGCTTGGAGATTTACGGTGTGACCCATGCCAACTTATGCCTCGTGATTTGATACTATAGTTGTTTTGCCAGCTTTTACATACCTAACTGCATTTCCTCTATTTTGTAGGCAGAATACTCTGGGGTACATAGGTCTAACTAGTTACCTGTAAGTTTCTCTAAGCCTTGGAGTCCTGAAACTAATGTTTAGATAAATGTCCAAGTACGTAAAACCATACTACTTGTGCAAGTACCCGAAGTGAAGAAGGAAAATGGGTTGGAGGAGCTTTGAGATTGTTGTAATTGTAAGAGAAAGTCACATGTGAAGACCAAGCAAGCCCACAGCCTGATGAATGTGAAATTTGTGTTAATATGATGCAAATAATCTGGTAATGTGGCGTAATGCCTAGGAAATGTTCTATGAATGTCAGATGATATTATGAAATGCTTCTGATGTTTTTGAAACTATTTTGTGATAGAGGTTGAGTAATTTTTTCATTGTTCTATTTATAGAGGAGACTCTACGTAATTTTCTTCAAAAACTTAGTCTCTTTTGCAAATTTGACTCATGTAGGATTTCATACTTGTATGAGCCAAACCGTAGATGTTTTCCATGCATCGTTGTGTTGTCTGTGCATTAGACTCCATCGGGTTCCTTCTTTTGATGCTTTGAATATTTAGGTCCTTCTTGTGTTGGTTCTTTATTTTAATGGATCATGAGTTACTATCCCAAAATTTATCAATTCTATTTGGTTCACTCTATGGACTGAATCGGCGTGTTCCAATTGGTGTGATATGGTTATTTAATTTATTGATTTGAATAATTTTGTTGATTTATTTTTAAGTATATTATATATCCTTCATCTAAATTTATGCCCATGTTTTCTTCAAAAAGAGATGAGTTTCCAATTATTGATATGATACATGTTCATTTTGGGTACGTAGTTGATTTATTAACTTAAAATGATGATATGTGAAAATTTAAGGTCCATCTCAACTTCTAATCTTTGTTATTGATAGGTTGGAGCTTCCATCAATTGCCCAATTTGATGATTTGTTTGATTTTTAATAATTATAATAGTTATACATTTTGGCTTTTATATGTTGTTTTCCATGTGCTGCAATTCCTACTTCCCAATACTAACTCTAAATATATTGTTTTTTCTTTCATTAGAAATTATGATGTTTTATAGCATTAATAGATTTTTTCTAAATTATTTTTGCCAAGTTAGTTTGTGTGTTATAGTTCTATTGTTGTGTTGATTTGGAGTTATTATTGGGTATTATATGTCTTAAGTTTCAAATATTAGTTGATGAATAAGGACAAGCAACTGCATAAAAAATTTTGAAGGTGAGAATAATATAATTAAATTTTAATTCCAATATAATGTAGGAATTCTATTTGAACATGATTGAAACATGTATATTGCGTACTCCTCAAAATCTGGTATGCTGTTCAATACAGTATCTAAAACTATGCTCAAAATCATGTTTGGTGAAAGGTTATGTAAAACCTCACTTTCGGCTTAGAGTTTTACCCGCTTGTAAGTTGCCCGGTTTAGGCAAGTCTTGAATTGGTTCGAATGAGTTTGAGCCAGATCAGTTTTAATATTAATAATATGAGAATGGGGCCCTGATGGACATATGAGCTATTATGGATACTAAGTTGCCAACATGCATATGATAAATATAGCAGAGCACAAGTTATCAGTGCATACACGTGGTATACATATGATTTTTATAAGTTAGCCAGGATTTTAGGCCTAGATCTAGGCTGTTGCAGCGTTTAGTATCTGTTTGGGATTTTCAGGGTATCTCATTGCATGCATCATAGGGATTTTGCACCATCGGATTGTACCCCTATGGGCCTAGCTCGATTGCGTTTAAGGTTTCAAGGCTCATCTACCCTTCTTGCCACGATCCTACCTATAGAATCAATTTTAGGACTCGAGTCAGTTTCGACTTCAGATAGTCTCGATTCAGGCTTTCTGTCCATATGTATATTGCATATACCCATAGGTAGGTCCCACTAAACCACGAGTTGTCGGACGTTTAGATCGTGCCACGTAGCAAGATTTAGGTCGTCCATGTCAATCCTAGTTTTCTCCCATTTATATTTCAAATATTTCTATTGATTTTCAGAGTTACACACTTTAGCACTGCCACCACTTCAACTCACCCCTGGCCTCCGGATCGGTACTGCAACCTCGTGGCCGGCTATCAGTTTGTACCCATGATCGCCACCAGCGCCGCCGGCGACGAAGTTTTGCTGTTGATTTTTGCCACCACCACCTCCCCTTCGAGCTGTTTTCCGGCATGGGCGAGTGTCCTCCGGCGAAGCCGACCACCCCAACAACTTCCCCTCGATGAGATCTATAGTTTGGAACCAACACGGACCGCCTCCATGGCCGCAATCGCCGCCGGTGACGCGCACTTGCACCACAGGGTTTTTGGTCATTTCTAGCTATTTTTCAGCCAGCCACCAGCGGGACACCGCCAATCGTCAGCCTACATAGGTTCATCTCATCGAGGCCAACATTTTTAGACCACCCACAACAACCGTCGCGGCCAGGATCGCCGCCGGCAACGTTGCTGCACCCAGCGGCGATTCTCCCTGTTTCTTGCTATTTTTCGGTGAGTGAGTAGCCAAACTCCACCGATCGTCATTGCCAGCACCTCCACCTTGATGCCCCTACTGATCCCGACCAGAAGCAACCGCAGCCATGCCACCGTCAGCGGTTTCCGGCAACACACACCACCACCCCTGTACGGTCGTTTACCAGATTTGCCTTTGCCTGACAGCATTTGCATTCGGCTGGTCATGCCTGAGTCCCCCAACCCATGTTCATGGCCATATCCATCAGCCTAGCCAACCCAGCCTAGCAGTTTATTTAACCCAAACCATGTTGGCTCAGCCCAATCCAGTCTGGTTCAGTTCGGTTCGATCCAGTTCAGCTCACTTTCAGAGTATTTTTGTCCATTCTATCACCGTTTTTAGTAATTCGTAAACCTTTATATTAGTTTAGATGCGTATTAATATGATTTAACATGTTTGGATGTCATGAGTATTTTTCTTTATTTATTAATTATTTTATTTAGTTATTTATTTATTTATTTATTCATGATTATTCATTTCTTATTATTTATATATTTGTTGACTATGACTAATGATTATGTGACTAATTATTGTTATTGGTAATTTATTTATTCATAATATTATTTTTGTTCATGTTATCTTATTTTATTTATTTAATTGATTGATTATTAATTATTTTCTTACTCATGTTAGTATTTATACGTATTTAGTTGTATGCTCGTATATTTGATAATTATATTATTATTCTTCATGATTAATTAATATTAGTCATTTATTTATTTATTTATTTATGATTTATTTAATTAATTATTTGGTTGTTGATTTAATTTTTTATATGTTTACTAACACAACTATAAATGATATTTATTCGTGTAAAGTCGTATATTTTTATAGTATAATTATATTGTTATTTTATGATTATAGTATATTTCATGTTTATGTATTTATTATTTATCTAATCATCTATGAGTACATTTTCTTGTTTATTTATTTATTTATTATTTATTATTATTATGTCTCGATTTGTGTGCCACATGTTTAGTTATAGGTTTGTTAGCGCAGGTTTCTTTATTAGGATGTTTTGATGATATTAACACACACCACGAGCATGCACCATATAGAGATGTTAGTATTTACTTAGTAGTAGGTTTTGATGTAAGTCTCGGAGTCCGAACTGGCCATATATGTATGGATACGCTTGGAGCTTCGACCACATGACTGTAGGACTCTCCCTCTCTGCTTGACTCATTGTGTGCTGAGTTAGTCGTGTTATATATAGGACGAGATCGGTGGCATTTTATAGCATCCCTCCGATGTCGGGTTATTTAGCTGTGTTTTCTGCGCATGTTTAATAAAACTACAAGGATGAGATCCTTTATTTGTTTTCGAAATGAAGTTCCATAAATGTATGATACAAGCCTCTTCCCTAAGCCTATTATATAAGTATGCTCATTTTTAAGGATTTCACAAATAAGAGAATGAGTGGTATAGAGATATGTATGGACCACACTAGTACTTCTTCAAACTTTGAGGTGTGCGGTGTGTGGGGTACTGCGTAATGCTGTTCTTTTTGCCATTTGAATACCATGGCGGGTGATATAGGTGTGAAGGCCTATGCATTATTTGTATGAATATCAACATTAGTTGTGCATGCGAGCCTGCACTCACTTAAGTTTCTTTGCTCACCATCCATTGTGAGGCAATTTTGAAGTTTCATAAGTTTTAGTGGGTAATGGAATACCCATTTGCCATATTATATTAGTTACTTTTTGGACCAGTAACATTCATTACTGATGTTTTTTTCATATTATATATGTAGGTCTTGCAAATCCTGAGGTGACTTTGGTCGAAGGATAGATAAATGCTACACATACTTGAGCTCGATGAATTTATTTATTTTCTTACTTTTATAATATGTGTTTTGTCGCGTATTTTA
This sequence comes from Piper betle, assembly GCA_033002965.1. NCBI lineage: Eukaryota > Viridiplantae > Streptophyta > Magnoliopsida > Piperales > Piperaceae > Piper > Piper betle. Next base: position 30,176 of record JAURVB010000954.1, read on the forward strand.
CAATGTCTTCCATTCTCGTGATACCAAGCTGGTTGTTTCGATCTATTGTATCAATCGAGTCTTACCGACAAACAATTTTAAACATGACTCGACTCGATTGTAACATTTCTAATTCGATTCTTAAGTGAACCGAAATTGGGGTGTTACAAGCTAGTATGAGAGCCATGCTTGGTCAATTGGAATGGAAGAGTTTTGTTTTGAGCCATGTGTGTGAAGTTGTCCGTGGCCAAGCTAGTAGGTATTTCATTTAGTATTTTTTTTAGTGTTTTTAGAAGTTATGACATAAATATGAGATCACGATTTCAGTAGATGCTAGCATGGATCTCATAGGCATGCCATGATAAGCATGGAGACAAGTCTTTGCTTTTACTGTGCTAAAGATTTGGACGACTTAAAAGTGTTGACATGCTCAATTAGCTGAAGTTGTGTTGGATGGTGACCGGGAATACCTAGAACTTTGGCAAGCAAATTATAGCACTTGCCCGTCTTTTATATGTCACGACATCAGTCCTTCCTTGGGACATAGTGCACATTGTGACACAAAGCAAGAGATGACACCAAGAATGAGCAAGATGACAACTGAGCATGGATTTAGACGGATGGCTTGAGATGGACCACTTCCAGGAGATGGCAGTGGATGAGGATGAGTAATGGGGTAGATCAACAGTCTCATGGATACTTCACCACCTCCCCCTCTTCCACTAGTGTATGTTTGCCCCAAGAATATTGTTGGCTACTCTTCAACAAACGAAGTCATGAACACACCAAGGATAAGCGAGATTACCTTTGATCACGGATTTAGAAAGTTGGCCATATTTCACTCTATTTGTCAAGGTTAGATCAGTGATTTCTAGTGACAGGTAGTCAAATCTTATGAGAGTAGTGACTCAAGATTCCTTGAGATAAGTGTAGGCTCAACATTTGTTTGTCCTCGTACATGTCCCCACCATGATCCGTACCCTTCCAGATCAGACACACATGGTTGGAAAACTTGAGCAGAATTGTTAGTAACTACTTCTGAGGAGACCAGTGAGGGCTCAATGTTATCTTTCCATCCTATGTGTCCCCACTATGATCCAGACCCCTCCAGATTAGGCACACATTGTTGGATGGCCTAAGTCAAGTTGTAGCAATTACCTTTGATGGGGCAAACATGCAAAGACATGGAGGAACACATGTCAGAGACAGTAGTGGGTTCACAAAGTTCATGATTAGAATCAGATCTTCAGTAGTTCGAAGCCCAACCACTGTTCGAGTTTCCCAATCACCGACCAAATGCACACTGCTGCAATCCGTGATGCACAACCACCATCCATATATTACACTACCGCCAACCGAGTGGAGCAGTTATTGTGAAAGAAAAGTCCAAGTAGTTACCTCATCCTACAGAAGGATAACTACTTGAGGATGTTCTTACCCTTACACAAAGATCACATGTCACAACATTGAGAACAAAGTTGGGTCAGAGATTGAGCACAAGATATAGCAACAGTAACATCAGTCGAGCAGAAGAAAGTTAGGTGCACTAAGATAATTTTGAAGAGATGATACAAGATTGATTTCACTAGCCATCTTGCATACTATCACATTGACTTGACATCCATGGGTTAGATGCGTATTGCAAGATAGTGTTAGTTACAGGCTTACAGGGATCATCAGACAATATTAGTGTATTTTAGGGATGTATATGAATAGAGTTTGAGAACAGGGTAGTGTGACCTCTAGATGAGATGGCCACACTGGTTAGATTATTCAGTCAGCATGACAGCAAATGTATAGTATACAGATCATACAGATGGTCAGACATACAGTGTGACCTCACCCAATGAGAGGAGTTTGACTCGTATTAGAATTTTGGCATATATGATGGGCTTAGTGAGGGAACGTCCATTAGGAAAATAGTATTTTCCTTGTGTTTCGCCAACACAATTAGCTTCTTACCCTGAGACATAGGATTTAGCCTTTGCCCTAAGTATAGGTGCTACCTTCATGATACTATTTAGGACTTACAGTACATGTAGCCGATAGTAGACTAGGCTGGAGGAGACAACTTCACCCAACCTTGGGAGCAACGCAGATAGGGGGCTTCACTCAGACCAAACCACATTGACTAGATAGAGGGATACCAATGTATGCTCATCTTAACCGATAGCTTTGCTTGAGAGTCTACCACAATGGTAGTAATCATGTGAGTCAAGATTAGTGCTACAAATCGGTATGGGACGGCAAGCCACACACCACTGAAAAGCGGATAAGACACGTGTCAAACCTCACTATGAGTCACCGTAAACTCGAGGGGAGATAATGATTCTTTGGGTTATTTGAACCCCATCCGTTTAGAAGTACGTGACTAGTACGATATCGAGAAACACATGCCTACTGTTCGTTGATTAAACTAGAGCCACTTAAGAGCCGTCTCTTAGAATCATTATTGATTGGTTGTTCCATAGACTGGCCACCTATGGCAGAGTCTAATCGTGATGATCTTCAAGACATGTCCATGGACCTACCGATATGTTTGAGCCACCCAATATCCTATACAGAGTTTTTCCATTACCCTTATGACTCAGACAAAGACCCTCATTACATACCTAAAAGGATTTTCTCAGCTTAGTGTACTCTCCCCGCACCCCCGATGTTAGACTATGTGAAGATGAGACACTTTATAGTTAGAGTCGTAGTGCAGTGTGACCAATTTTTCATGAGAGATCCATTCATTTGTCATGTGACCAGAGATGTCAGATAGAGTCGATCCTCTACCTGACTCTTTTCACACTCACCCTTCTAGAAATATTAGTCTTACTACCTATTTTTCAAATGGTTGAGATGAGCAAATATTGACCAGTGCATGTGCCACTGACCAGATGCAAACTCCACAGTTCTATGTAGAGTGTGCTTTCATACTCCTTGAGACACGTTGTACATGTATAGGTGTTCTCTCCTTCATTCCATCATAGAGAGCCTCTTCAGCAGTGGTTAGTGGTATTGTAGATAGTTATAAGAGCCATAGCACGCAGTAGAGTCATAGCAGTTGTCCTTGTTCCATTATGGAACAGAGTGAAATATTTCACTCAGGACTGAGTTAGCAAAGATCTAGTGAGTACTATAGTTCCCCTTACAGGGACACCTGAGCGTTTAACTTAGACTAGCGACAATGAGCCATACAGTTCATTAGCATATACCTTTATTTGGTACTAGAGTCCACCGTATGCTAGCAGGATTCGCAGGGCACCTTAGTATAGCCGCAGGATCTAGAGCAGAGTGCCTTGAAGGTACATGTAGTTGACCTATCACATTGATGAGGATGAGGGAGACATGCGTAGATGTTAGGTCGCATACCTCTCACTGACATAGTTTTTTTTTCTAATGTAGCCCAGACTAGTACCCTACAGTACTTTAGAGTACCTGCTTGACCACCCATAGACCCTTAGGGGTGAACATAGGTTTCCCGCTGAGGTCATTGCATTTCAGCCCCCATAGTTTTTAGTGTATGACTTGAGCATGCATGGTCAATCCAACGAGACGATTTGAGCATGTATGGTCAATCCAACGAGACGATTTGAGCATGTATGGTCAATCCAACGAGACGATTTGAACATGTATGGTTAGACCAGTCAAATTATTCCAGCATGTATAGAATGTTTCACTAGATGATTCGATCATGTGCGGTCCTATCCAGCTAGATTATTAAGGATCTAGTGTGCTTCATTTGTGATCAGAGTTCGAGCTTCATGTTGGTTCTTTTGGTCCATGTGAAGCTAGCTTTTAAGGGAGAGCTACTAGTTGCCGACTAAATGACATCTTATGTTGAGTCCCTTGTTCGCAGTTGATGTGAGAAATTCCGAACCCAGTTCGGCTTAGGGTTTTACCCATTTGTAGGTTGCCTGGTTAAGGAAAATCTCGAGTTGGTATGAGCGAGTTCGAGCCAAACCAATTTTAAGAATATAAGTATGGGGCTTAGATGGTCATATGAGCATATTATGCTGGCTGAGCGTGCCTGACATGCATATGATAGATACAACAGAACACTAGTTATCAGTGTTTACATGATGTATATATGTGATTTTTATGAGTTAGCCAGGATTTTAGGCCTAGATCTAGGCCATTGCAATATTTAGTAACCGTTTGGGATTTTCAGGGGTATCTCATTGCATGCATCATAGAGATTTTGGACCATCGGATTATACCCCATGGGCCCAGCTCGATTGCATTTAGGGTTTTGAGGCTCATTTACCTTTCTTGCCTCAATTCTCGCCAATAGAGTCAATTTTAGAACTCGAGTCAGTTTCGACTTTGGACGGTCCAGATTCGAGTTTTTCGTTCGTATGCATATTGCATATACCCATAGGTGGGTCCCACTAGAGCACAAGTTGTCGGACCTTAAGATTGTGCCATGTGGCAAGATCTGAGCCGTCCACATCAACCTTAGTTTTCTCCCATTTATATTTTAAATATTTCCATTGATTTTCATAGTTACACCCTTTAGTGCTGCCACCACTTCGGCTCGCCCCCAGCCACGAGATCGATACGGTCGTGACCACCTCATGGCTGGCTATCAGTCCGTACCAATGATCGCCACCGGCGCAGCCGCAGTCGCTGCTGCGACAATGTTTTGTTGTCAGTTTTCGTCGCATCCACCACCCCATTGGGCTATTTTTTGGCCCAGCGTGTGTCCTCCGGCAAAGCCAACCACCCCGACAGCTTCCCCTCGCCAAAATCTACAGTTTGGGATCAACACCGACCTCCACTGTGGCCACAATCGCTACCGGTGATGAGCACTTGCACGACGACATTTTTGCTCATTTTTGGCTGTTTTCCGACTGCTACCGGCCGGACACCGCCGACAATTAGCCAAGATAGGTTCATCTCATCGAAGTCGACATTTTGAGACCACTCATGACCGCTGCCACAACCATGATCGCGCCAACGACATTAACACACCTGACGGAGATTTACTCCAATTCTTGCTATTTTCCAGCCAAGCCAGTGTTCGGACTCCGCTGATCGTCACAACCAACAGCTCCACTTTAATGCCCCCCGTCAATCCTGACCGGCAGCGACCCTAGCAGCGCCACCGTTGGCATTTTTCGGTGACGGGCACTGCCACCCCCATCCACACGTTCACGTTTGCCTGCCCACGTTCGCATCTGCATGCCTGCGCTTAGCGTTCGTCTGGTCAGCCGAGTCCACCAGCCCATGTCCATGTCCATTTCCATTAGCCTAGCCAACCCAACCTAGCAGTTTATTTAACCCAGACCATGTTGGCTCAACCCAATCCGGTCTGGTTCAGCTCGGTTTGGATCGGTTCAGCTCATTTTCAAACCATTTTCGTCCGTTCTAGCACCATTTTTGGTAATTCGAAAACCTTTATATTAGTTTAGATGCATATTAATATGATTTAACATGTTTAGATGTAATGAATATTTTTCTTTATTTATTACTTATTTTATTTAGTTATTTATTTTTTTATTTATTCATGATTATTCATTTCTTGTTATTTATATATTTGTTAATTATGATTAATGATTGTGTGACTAATTATTGTTATTGATAATGTATTTATTCATAAATATTATATTTGGTCATGTTTATCTTATTTTATTTATTTAATTGATTGATTATTAATTATTTTATTACTCATGTTATTATTTATAAGTATTTAGTCGTATGCTCGTATTTTTTATAATTATATTATTATTCTTCATGATTAATTAATATTAGTCAATGATTTATTTATTTATCTATGATTTATTTAATTAATTATTTGGTTGTTTATTTAATTATTTATATATTTACTAACACGAGTATATATGATATTTATTCGTCTTAAGTCATATATTTATATAGTATAATTATATTATTATTTTATGATTAGAGTATTGTTCATATTTATGTATTTATTATTTATCTAATTATCTATGAGTACATTTTCTTGTTTATTTATTTATTTATTATTTTATTATTATTTATTATTATTATTATGTCTCGATTTGTGTGCCACATGTTTAGTTATAGGTTTGTTAGTGTAGCTTTCTTTTATTAGGATGTTTTGATGATATGAGCACACACTACAAACATGCATCATATAGAGATAATTGTTCGAATAATTTCAATATCGTGCAAGTATATACAGTCGAAATAAGTAGTATAATGATAAATTCAAGTATCGTCCCACAAGGAGATGAATTTTCCTATAATTAATTAAAGTAAATGAAATTAAGAGAAAAAAATTGACTTAACTAAATTATTTAAGGAATTATTTAAGTCCCCCATGTCATATCTTACTCTTATCTTTTAGTCTCTTGATTATCAATCTACAATAATTATATGACATGGTGGCTCCCACTCCTTCATGCATCTATTATTTTGCCTCAATATCTACCTCCTCGTGATCATTGATTAATCAACAAAACAATGCATTAAGATTTGTCATACAATCGCATACGGTGTTGTGTATCTCCCGACCACAACGACAAACAAGTTAAAAGACTCATCGTATGATAAATTATCAATGACTAATCTAATTAATTTCTCCTGAAATCTAATTAAATCTCATGATCTAAGAAATAGGCAATCAATCTATTCTTAGCATTAAGAACATAATAATTCAAACAATCCGATTGAATAAAAGAGTAAGAAGCTGATATGAATCAAATTAAACCATGTTAAGTTCCATTTTTCTTTAGAACGAAAGAAAAGATCACTCCATAATGAAAATAGAAAACAATATAAAGAACAAACTAGTTTTTATTATTAAAAGAAAAGGAATTGCAAAAACTAAACTATTTCTTCCACTAAACTCTAAAGCCAAGAGATGAGATATGCTCAACCACAAATGACTACCTCTTTATATAGAAGAGAAGATGGCCAAGAGATACAAGAATTCAATGAGGGATTCCAAAATTCGATGTGGACTAATTGATTATGATGTCCGTGAAGTTTCCAATTCCCCGACAATGGTGCCAAAGTTATGTATAGCCATCCACATGGAGCTTTGTCATCATCAAAGTTGTAACCATCAACGGGTGGGGTCCAATGTTCTAACCAACAAATCCTAAGCTTAATTTGTTTCATCTTTTTCTGCATTAAAACTACCAAAATTAAGCATATCTAATAAAATATTAATTAACTAAAAAATAAAGTAAAATATCACTTAATTAATAATGTTTATACTCGGGAAGTACAAAATTATATTTAAAACATGGGTAAATATTATATACTTAAAACATTTAAGAATGATAGTATTTTACTTAGTAGTGGGTTTTGATGTAGGTCTCAGAGTCTGAGCTGGCCATATATATGCAAATACGCTTGGAGCTTGGACCACAGGTCCTTAGGACTCTCCCTTTTGCTTTACTCCTTGCATATCGAGTTTAATCGTGTTTTATACGTAAGACAAGATCGGTGGTATTTTATAGCATCCCTCCGATGTATGGTCATTTAGCTATGTTTTCTACGCATATTTAATAAAACTACAAGGATGAGATCTCTTATTGATTTTCGAACTGAAGCTCCAGAAATATATGATACAAGCCTCTTTCCTAAGCCTATTATATCAGTACTCCCATTTTTATGGATTTTACAAATAAGAGAATGAGTGGTACAGAGATATGTATGGATCGCATTAGTACTCCTTCAAACCCTGAGGTAGTGCGGTGTATGAGGTGCTACGTAATGCAACACATTTTCAGAATTTGTGACACTAACTTAACTGTTCTTTTTACCACTTGATTACCATGGCGGGTGATATTGAAGGCGTGAGGGCACAAGCATTATATATATGAATATCAACATTATTCGTGCATGCGAGCTAGCACTTACTTAAGTATCTTAGCTTACCACCCAGTGTGAGGCAATCTTAAAGTTTTATAATTTTTGGGGGTAATGGAATACCCATTTGCCATATTGTATTAGTTACTTTTTAGGACAGTTACTGATGTTTTTTTATATAATATATATAGGTCTTGCAATTCCTATGGTGACTTTGGTGGACGGACAGATAAATTCTACACATTCTTGAGCTCAGTGAATTTATTTATTTTCTTATTTTTATAATATGTGTTTTGATGTGTATTTAACATTATCTTCCATTCTCATGATACCAATGAGGTTGTTTTGATCTATTGTATCGATCGAGTTTTACCAATAAACAATTTTAAACATGACTCAACTTGATTGCAGTGTTTCTGATTCAGTTCTTATGTGAACCAAAATCAGGGTGTTATAGGTTAACACTCCGTTTGGGTTCACTAAAAAATTTTATAAAGACTTCAATAAATTTTATTGCAAAATTTTTTTGTTAGAAAGATTAATTTTGTTAGAAAGTAGAAAATAGTGTTTGGCAATAATAATAATAAAAATTCTAGTATTATAAATTGTGATATAATTTATTTCTAACAAAAAGTAACATGAAATTTAATTAAACACATGACATGGAAGAATTACATTTACAATCACTAACACCAACATAGATATTTAAACATTAATACAAGGCCAATCTTAACCAATATCTACATTATAAAAAAATCATTATTCTATCTCAGGTTTCATAAGTATCACCACTACAAGCATCAACATCCAAATTGAAAAACTTCCCTTAAAATTAACGATTTCATCCTTAAAAGAGTCCTATCACTTCGATGGATACAAAATTATAGTTATCAAAAATAAAAAATAAAAAACCATTCGCATTCATACATACAAAGATAAGAATATTATCATTATAAAATGAGTAATAATATGTTGTAAAGCTCAATCAAGTTCAAGCAAACCACCCACCCATTAAATACTCTTATAACATTTTTGCTATTTAAAGAAAAAGTAGGTATAATTAGTTATGATTCTTTAATTATGCATCCGGTCTTATAACCAATATTGGCTATAAAACCTTACAACGTATTACTTTTCTTATAAAATATGCTAAACAAGAACAATACTAAAGTAAAAATCAAAACTTTTTCATAATCCCGTGAACATCTTTTCACTCAAGGCGCCAGTCTTTATCCAACAAAATCTACCTCCTATAATTATTTCATTTCAATAGATTGTCAAAATTCAAAATAATGTCCATACCTATTAATAATTTCCTAGTTCTAGTTTGATCCAATCGACACGGTTTTTCTCATTTGTCTATAAAAAGCACTAATATGCATTCCCTACTCTTAGTACAGTGATAATCTTTGCGAGACTCGTCCACAATTAGTCTTGAAGAAAGAAGATAGTGTGTTTCAAGCCCAGTACCAACAATGATTACCAATTCACTAAAAAAGAGGAGGGCTAGCAAAGAGGCAACCACATCGAAGAGCAAATCAATGAGAACAACAAATTAAATGATTCTAGTATCCTTCAAACAATTCAAGGAACGAAAGAAGAGTGTCGGATGATGCCCAAGCGGCCTTTTCTTTACATGCTCAAAGAAGCTATGAAAATTATTATCTATGTCTCACCTGTCTACCGTCGAAAAGGCAAAAGTGAGCAATATACTAAGCGTAGGGAATGCATGTGTGCTTTTAGGAGATAGATGAGGAAACCAGTATCAATTGGATCAAACTAGAACTAGGAAATTATTAGTAGCTGTGAACTATTTTGAATTTTGACAATCTATTGAAATGAAATAGTTATACGAGGTAGATATAGTTGGATAAAGACTACGCCTTGTGTGCAAAAGCGTTCAAGGGATGGAGTATTTTTATGTATAGATAGTATGAAAAGTTTTGATTTTTACTTTGGTTTTGTACTTGTTTAGTGTATTTTATAATGATAGTATTCTTATCTTTGTATTCTTTATTGTGAGTGGATTTTTCATTTTTTATTTTGATAATATAAGTTTGTATTTATGGAAGTGAGAGGATTGTTTCGGGGATGAAATGGTTAATTCTGTTGTAAGTTCTTCAATTTGGATTTTGATGCTTGTAGTGATGATACTCATGAAATGTGAGATAGAATAATGATTTTTTTATTACGTAGAGATCGGTTAAGATGGGCCTCATGTTAATGTTTAAATATCTTTGTTGGTGCTTGTAATTGTAAATATAATTCTACCATGTCATGTGTCTGATTAAATTTTATGTTACTTTTTCGTGAGAAATAAATTATATCACAATTTATAATACTAAGAAAATTTTTTGTTATTCTTACCAAACACTATTTTCTACTTTCTAACACAATTAATATTCCAAACAAACAAATTCCCAATAAAATATATTAAACTTTTTATAGAATTTCTTTTAGGGCAACTAAAGGGTTGCTCCTAATTGGCTTGAAGGCTGATTTAGTAATTAACTTCTAATTTGTTGTTTAAAACTATGTTTACGATAGTTTGACCTCTTCTAAAGCTTATTCCCGAGCTGGCTTAAAGCTAATTTAGCGTTTGGCTCGGCTTGACTCGACTCGAAACTCGACATTTAAATGCTCGACTCGAACTAGACTCGTACTCAAATCTTACAAGCCGAGTTTGAGCAAGGTCGTATTCGACTCAACTCGACCTCGGTTTTAACTCGAACTCTACTCAATAAAATAATATAATAATATATTCTTTATATTATATTATATTATATATATATATATATGAAATATAATAATAAAGAAGTAAGATAGTTGAGATGGTAAGTATTCAACCTGGATGACTTCAAGGTTGTGGGTTTAAATCACATTGGCCTTTAATCGAGTTGGTTTCGAATCTAGTCCGTGCCGCTTTTAGTACGGTTCCCAAGTAGCATCCACCGTCGCCAATATTTCCTGGCCCCATGCTGATCATCGTCCCCTCACCTTAGCTGCCGGTCCCTTGATTGGACCCATATCCACGGCGATCATCGTCCCCTCACCTTAGCTGCCGGTCCCTTGATTGGACCCATATCCACGGCCGCCTATATCCCTGTGCGAAGCAACCAAACGTTAACTTTTTACAGCTGATATACACGAGTGCCAGTTTTATTGAAAAAAGACATGAGCGCTAGCTCAACCCAGCCTTCAAACTTTGAAAGTAAATTTGCCAAAAAATTGACGCACTATACTCAACTCATACCAGAGACAGATAAACTTTAATTGAACGAGGGTGTGATATAGAATTTGATCGCAGGGATAAAGCTTATTGAGTAAAGAGATAGATTACACTAGTTCAACTAGCGAAGATTCGGTGTAATAAGCGGGCATTATATAAATTGATTTATTAAAAACATATTGAGATAAAATTATTATTGTTAAATACTTTTGAAAAGAATAGAAATAAATATTTACTATATTCAAAAAATTTAAATAAATGTAAATGATAGGATAAAGGTCTGAATTATTTATCTAGACTATACATATTTATATTTTTCCTTATTTATAATAATGGTTAAAAAGAATATTTTATTAAGGGTTTTGTTATAATTTAGTTGGTTGAAAAGATCTTATAATTAGGAATATTATTTGTTAAAAAATTTTCTGTTGCACGATTATTTAATGTTATTTTTGGAGATAGCTTACTAGTGGAAAACTTATAATTAAGGTAGTGTTAGAAGACTTTTTGCTTTAAAAGAGAAAGTAAATTTATTTTTATTGTATTTTGATTGTTTTGATGTCCTACTATTAACCAAAGCTCATTTTTTGACAACCTTTTTAATAATAAGGGTTGATGTGCTGGGCACAAGAATGAAAATTTTCAGGAATGGCATGATAGAACTGGGGAAGAGCAAGTATGATATTAAAACTTGGGGACTTAATTAATTCAACTTGAGTAAGTATTTTTCAAATGAAAAACTTGATTATAAAAGCCTTTGATTAGATAATAATAACGATAACGTATAATAATAATAATAATAATAATAATAATAATAATTAAATAATTTTAAAAATGAAAAACTAGCTTTAATATCGTATTCCTATTAAAGTCTTATAGATAAACTAGTTGAAAGCATAGTTTAAAAACTTGAAATTCAAACTCGAATCAACATGTCATAAAGTGGACTCTAAGCCGGTTTAGAATCATTTATATTATATTTTTAATTATATAAATAAATAGTTAAATGAAGTTAGTAATATATATATATATATCACTTAAAATTGATAAATGTATGATTTATATTAATTAAAAATATTGATATAATTAATCTAAAAAATTAATATTTTTTATAATTTTTATAATTTGACTAATTGAGTCAATTGTAAAATCAGTCAATATAAATTTATCCATAGCGTTTGATTTAACAACTATGACTCGACTCGAAGAGTTGTTGAAGTAAAAATGAGTTATAAAGTTATAGTTGAAAGTTGGATCATTAAAATTAGGCGATCTTATAAATTTTAGTAGAATTCATGTACAATATATAAAATGAGGTTTGATCTCTTTTATAAATATGTATATAAATTAATAAATAATCCTATTTGAGTTAGAATAATAATTTTTTTATATTAGCAATAGTTATTATGGTTGATTTAGCATTTTTATTTATGAATTCTAAAACTTATTTACTTTAAAAATATTCTCAACTACGCAACAAGTCTAAAATACATTATAAAATTATTGAGAAAAGTTGAACGGAATAAACAGCAGCACTTTAAGTTTGGAGAAATATGAAGATATTAAATTCAATGCTTACCAAGAAATTTCTAGAAATAAAAGTATATTCTCTCTCAAACCTCCATTTGCAATCTAAGCTAGGTCCGCCCAAGACCTTACTTCATTTTTAAGGCTAAGATAAGACTACCTGAATTAGAAAATTAGTTTTTGACGCATTAAGGTATGCTACGCCTCGTAATAACAGCAGATATAAGCTACATTTTAAGTTTGACCTCTTTTAGTGAGACTTATGTAATGGGTCTTGGGAAGGAGAATGAACGGGCATGAAGTTATAAATATTCCTTATCTTGTTTAGACATCAATATATATGTAAGACCTATTTTCAGATAGTAAAAAAATGCAATTTTATTTTATGATTTTGCAATTTAAGATAAAAGAGTTATAAGCATTATATTTCTTTTAAAATTTATAAGAACACATTTATTTTTATACCTTAAATAATTTCAATGTACTAGGACCCTCTAAAAATGCTCCAAACAAGAATTATATATAGTTCATACGTGGTATGTGAGCTGTGTAGTTGATATATGTGCAAAGGCTCTTAAAGCATTAGCTCTTGAGATTGCTTGGTATAATTAACAACTAATATAGCAATATTAACAATGTGTAAAAATTTTCTCTAATGGAACGTGATGGTACTAAAACATAGCCAGTTGGTTCTTTTGAAGTTTATTATGGAAAAAGCTGGGGAAACGAGTGGGTGGAATGGTGTTTTCTACCTTTATACATTTTGCTTGGGAAAACTGAAAAAAATGGTATGTACTTTGAAAAGAAACAAGAGTAGATGGTATGCCCACTATGAAAAATCTTCTTATTGGGGAGATCAAATCTTCTTTCTTCTCCAGCTATTTATCGGATTAAAATTAAAAAAGTTACTTTTACTTTAACACGGATTGTTTCGACCTTCCAAATAGGAAGATTTATCTTGGTCGGGAGATCCGCCAAATAACAACTCAAATGAAAATACCTGGTGGGGATCATAACTCCAGCGTTCATGGTAAGTTGGTCAATTAGGACTGCAGACTTGGCCTCCAAGCTTGATGCTTCATCGTACCTAAAGGCCAGCCCTTCTCCGGAGGGCACAATGAAAGCTCCGTTCACAATTAAATCTCCTTCCGACCTCCAATCCCACCTCTTCCACTCATTCTCCCCCGCATCCACCCTCTTCGTCACCTACACCAATAATATGCATGCCATTGGAAATTATGTACCTAATATGATTGAGAGAACGCTTGTACACGTATCGTAGTAACCATGAATAATAGACAGGATTTCGCTGTGGCACCCATGTATAAATTAAAGGAATTAAGATAAAATCATGGGCCGTATGATGCACAAATTCAAATGTGGTTTGAATTAAGATAACAATTAAAGGGGGTTTTTTCGTATTAAGCACCTTGCACTTAAGAATGGTATATGGAGTTATCTTTGAATAAAATAAAAACAAATTTTACTTATTTTGGAGAGAGGCAATGCTGGGGAGCGCGGCTGAAAAAGATCCCGTTACTTCCAATTGCCGTCATTCAGATCTAGCCAACGCCATTGACTGGATCCAACCAATAACGGTTGGATCTGGCCAAGGTCGGCATGATCATCTCTCCTAGTAGGATCCAGCCAGGAGCAGATTTGAACCCATATGGCCCAATCCGGTTGGTAATGGCCCGATCCTGACGCACTTGGCTGGATTTAACACGGTAGCCTGATTTAAAGCTTATAGCCAGATTTAGCTAGTGGTGTTCTCATGTGATGAATGCCTATGGCTCAATGTTGCCATGGGCAATCCTGATTTAGCTGTCCTTGATCGAATCTAGATAGTTATTGTCATAGGCAGACAACCGGCCTTGGCTGACCGAATATATTTTTTCTTCCGAAATAAAAAAATTATGATGGATTATGGTATTTTAAAGAACAAAAGACCCTTGAATCATCAACAGTGAAGTCCATTCAAGCTACCTTGAATCATTAATAGAGCACCCTATAATTGTAATTTCCTCAATAAACCAGTATTAGATGATGCATAGGTATATTTGCATTTACTCACTGTTTTAGCATTGTATTATGATTAACGTGGGGGTGTGTGGCTAGAAATTGTTAATTTGCTCATGATGATGATCAATTGACAAGTACTGTAGCAGAACTAGCTGACCTCCTTGGCATTGCGGTCGGCTGGGGCGGAGTAGCGGTTCCCTTGGCTGTTAATGGTGGGGTTGCCGCTCCCACCGATGGCGTACATCTCCCACCGGGTGTAGTCATTGTTGACGACGTGAAAGTAGCCCTTCCGACACCGAGGCATCCTCTGCACCAGCCCCTCGCCAAAGTGGTTGAACGCAATCGTCCCCTGCATGCCGTCGTCCGGCGTGTACTCATCACTATGCCCCAGCAGCATGACCTCATCGTGATGGGTAAAATAGTTGTTCGATATGGTGATCGCCGTCGATCCCATCACCACGTCTATGAGCCCATCGGCGCATCGGGCAAGAGAACAATGATCAATCCATATGTTCGACGCACCGAAGATCGAGATGCCGTCGCCGTCCGACCTCGTCCTCCAACCGTAGTGGGTCGGGCTGTCGCGAACGTTCGTGTTGCCCCTGGGCACGCAGTGGTGGATCTGAACATTGTGGATGATCACATTGGTCACGTACTGGATCGTGATGCACGCCCCGCCGGCGATGTGCACGTTGGCGCCGCGGCCGTCGATGGTTTTGAAGCTATTGACGATTAGCTCCTGCGAAAGCTTAATGTTCATGTCGCCGGAGAAGACGATCCAGAGCGGCTCTGCCTGGATGACGCCGTACCGGAGCGTGCCGGGCTTTGGGTTGACGGCGTCACGATCGGAGTGGTCGGTGACGACGTACATTTGGCTGCCGAGCCCGCCCCTATAGCCTTTTGGCTGCCGGATGAGTCTGCCTGCTCGTCGGTGCTCAACATTGCCCGACGCTTCGATATGGATTGATCTAGTTTCCTGGTATGCATTGATGCATATAATTGCAGATGCAAGCAAATTCATGTATTGATCAATAAAGAAGACATGTATATATCATGTAATGCTGCTAATGCTTTAATGGTGTAGATTACCATCGAAATTCTTGTATCACGGATTCTGGGTCCGGGTGTTGGTGTCGTAGTGTAAGATTTGAGAAAACTTTTACGAAGTTAGAAGTAGCAAGAAGAAGAAGAAATGAGTAAATGTAAGCGGCTACTATCATTTTACACTTGCTAAAGGCAAGCTCATTAAATTGTAAACAATCGTACATAAAAAGACCGGAGAGGGAGTTATGTTATTCGATCAATCTAATACATACAGGACATGACATGACAATCATTTACCTTATGAAAAGAATGAAATAAATAAACTCTTTTTACCGAGATAAATAAAATATATATCAATAAATTATTTACAAAAATTATACAAGAAAAATTTTTATAATATATTTATAATCTATTAAGATAAAGACGAGGATAAAATATATAGAAATTAGTTAGGAGAAAGATTTATATAATATATTTACAATCTGTTAAAACAAAAAAGAGATATAATTTATCAAAGAAGAGTACTCCTTAAAAGCAGCCAAGTTCATTATTTGCATTATTATACTTCATGATTGTAGCATTCTTTCCTGCCTTGCATGTGGTGTGATGAAAATTTTCTCCCTATGTCAGGTATTGTCGTTAACTTGTTGAAAAACGGGTCTTCCTTCTCTGTTTTCCTACCCCCATTCGCTTTCTTTGCCCACGAGATGCATCATTGGTTTAGGATCCAATGGAATTAAAGATCTTTGAGCTCGTTTGATGAACTTTTCACCGAACTATGGGTAAAAGGAAAATATTCTCTCGTAAATCATAGGCGATCTGTCTTTTGAAGATTTAGGCTAAAATGAAGGGCGCTTGTCGGGTGTGAGGAAGTCATTGCTTTTCTCCATTTACTCACTGTCCAGAAATGGATCCTTGCTTCTGTTTCCCGAACCAGCCGCACCAAGTTTAATTTGGGGGAGTATATATAGGTGGATCCATCGTTCCATCTAATTAATCGTAAGGTCTGTATGGTTGGGAAGAAAGTAGTAAGGGACTAGTCAAACATATTTATATTTCATATAAAAATAATATCAAATTAATTATTTTATATACAAATAAATATAATTGCATCATCCACAAAAGAGTACAAAATATTTATAATTATTTTACTGTGTCTAACCAATGTGGACTTTCTGGAATAAACTTTTTCTATTTTTTATTATCTTAGTAGATAAGGAAAAATAGAAAATTTTTGTGCCCATTTAAGACCGCATGAACGGGCCATTTGATGCACTATAATTTAAATACAAATTAATCACATTATAAAAGTAATAATTTTTCACAAGAATTTATTTCACATATACTGATTTTATTAAAGTAAATTATTTAAATTTTTTATATTATTTACATATTATTTACATTTCTTTCGTATTAACCAAACGAATCCTCCATATGCACTAGCTAAAGTTTCTTTCTCTCACAACTAATTTTACACTTGTGAAAGTAGGCCTTCTGCCACGGGCTTTGCTCGTGGCAAAAACCGAAATCCATGATTGACATGAGTCTGCCACTAGATTTAACCACCGGCTTGCCCCGTGGCAGTTTCTCTAAGACAAATTTTTTGGGTCACAGGGCCCGTGGCTATGAACATGACGCAGGTTTTCCCCTATCACACCTCCGATACATGCTAAGGCCAGGGGCAACTCATTGGTGGCCAAGGCAAAGCTAAATTTAAAAATTAAGAAAATATATACACCTTGGCCATTGCCAACACAGGTAACAGCCTAGGCCGATTGTGGGCAATAGGCGGTGGGGATGGTGTTCGCAAGGGATGACAGTTGCAACAAGGGACAAGGGTTGGCCAGGAACGGGGGCGACGACAGTTGCTGAGGAGGGGGGATGGGTGGGGGGTGGAGAGGGCCTTGGTGGGGTTTGGCATGCATGTCGCCTACGACTAGGGATCCTGTAACACCCCGTTTCGGCTCACCCATGAACCGACCCGGAAATGTCACCGGCGACCGAACCGTTCGCTAATGTACTGGTTTGGTTAAGCCGACCCGGATCTACCCTCGGCGTCTTAAGATGAGGATGCAACCATGAGATGCATGAATGGGAACAATTGGGTTCTAACGGAGTCCTACATGCATGTGATGATATGCAAGCAAAACAAAACCATTCAACAAGTAAGAAATTTAAATAAAAATTCATTAATATTTACGGAAAAACGGACAGAATCTCCCCTAAAAGTGCAATAGGGGCCAACCTGTCCACAACAAGGGTATATAAATATTTTATCAAAATACAATAAAACATAACAATCTACTATGGCATTCAGTCATTATCTCTTTCGTTTCATCTGAGCAGAGTCTGAACTCCAAGGCTCCCTACTCATTCACAATTATCCGCTCGTCTCATAAAAAGCAATTTATCAAGACAAAAACATTCTAATTATCATTCACACAGCATTAACACACCATCATTATACATTACACGCGGCAGGTACATGTGTGCGCGGTTCCGTGCTGCTCCTCCGCAGTCCCGACAGCTTTCATCGCTCGCATTCCTCACCTACATATATATAGAAAAACCGTCAGTAACGAGTGTTACCGGCCCAGAAAATAACTAATATCAATCTGGCACAGGAGAGCAAACTCTCCTGTTGAATGAAAACCATATACTTCCTCAAGAACTCTCATCAGGGCACATATGGGAGCCGTCGCCCTCGGGTCGACAGCGTCCCCCTTTCTTTCTCATTCTCATACCTTAGCCATTTCTCTATCGCTTCTCGCATCAAATCTCATTCCTTTTCGCCCTCTACACCTTCCATATTACTCCTGGCCTTGAGCACGAAGGCCGAGCACTCTCAAGCAGTCGCCTTTAGTACCCTTTGAAACCACAAGTCTAGACATGCGCTGCATTGCAGTACCCGTGAACCTCCACACTTCTCCGGGTTTGAGGAACTCAAAGGTGGAGTTGTCAGGATCCCTCGGGAATGAAACGAGCCTGCACACCATTCCAGAGCCCACTATCGACTCACACGTGCCTGCTCGCGGAGCACGGTAGTCAGATTTCCCTCATTCAATCTCTCACTGAAAACGCGAAAACTATACATATATATAGGTCTAGGTTGGGATTTATACAATAGGCCCGAAGGCATCGTGAGCTGGATCTGAAGTTCGAAAACAAACTCGAGGGATCTCATCCTCGAGGGTTATTAATCCAAAAAATCGTTGGCTAAATGGCCCGAGTTAAGTGGGATCCGATAAAATGCCACTTAACTCGTCTTGCACATGATAAATCAAATACACAATAGAGTAGCGTAAAAACAGAGAACGAGTCCTAAACGGACCTGGTAGAAGCTCCAAACGGGTCCACGCGCCTAGGCGGCGAGCTCCTACACCGTACCTACACAATCAAGCTAAAACTAACGCCCGCATGATGAATCACACATCCTATAGCATGCACACAATCAACACAATCACGCATCAATCAACACACATCAACCTATATCAATTTAGCAAGTCTACTTAGGCTAGTTTGCATTAGATCATGATCATTACCTAGTTACCCTAATTAGTTTCTTAGCCTCCATTTTTAACACCACTCAATCAAACAAATTTCATATTTTATCCTAATCAAATCTACATTTATATATATTATTATAACACACAATTCACCAATCCTAGCATGCAATTCTAATAATCAATACTTTCAAATAATTAAGTTAAAATAAATTATACCTCGCGTCGTCGAAAATCGGCGACGGCTAGGGTTTTCGTTTCGTGGCTCGAAACTCGAATTCGGCACCTAGCGGCGTCCGAAGTCCGATCAGATTGGACCGGGTGCGTTCGGCGGATGATCCGGCGAATTTCCTACGAATCCAATTTTCCGGCAGTTCCAGCGGTTTTCGGCGAGTGTCGGCGGTTTTCTGGCAGTTTTCCGGCGATGATTCGGGACGGGGCAATCAGGGGGTCTATCGGCACCAGCTCGACGAGCTTGGTCCGATGGTGGTGTCAAACAAAGCAGCCGGGGCGGCGATGGCTGTCGGCGGCGGCATCGAAAGTGGGTGGCGGCGGCGGCGTGCTCCGATCGGGGCTGCGGCCGGCCTCGACGGCGGTCGGGATGATGGGGGAAACGTCGGCGACGGCGAGGGGGTGGTCGTCGGGGTCACAGCGGCGGCGGCGCGGCCCGGACGGCGGCGAATCGACGAGGGAGGGCGTCGCGGCTTGTGGGGCGATTCCGGCGTCGTGGCGGCGAGACGGTGGCCGGGGTGGGTCGTGGCGGCACGGCGACTGCACGGCGGGGTGGGGCGGCGTTGATCGGCGGCAGCGCGGCGTCGACAGCGGCGGCGGCAGCGACGACACAAGGCGGCGGTGATAGGGTTTGGGTGAGGAAGTGTCGGGAGGAAGAAGAAATACTCCAGTGGCAATTTCGTAAATAAGTATTGACTCGATTCTGACTCGAGTCAAAATAATAACTAGTTCGTAATAAATTCTAAAAAAAATCTAGAAAAATATGGGAAAATCCCGTAAAATCAAACGAACACAGCAACATCCAAATGATATGTTCTATAACTAATAGCCCACCCAAACTCACCTATATCGCGTCCTAATTCGTCATTCGGCCCTAAAAATAATCTACGATCAAATAAAAATAACAATCAATACTGCATACCTCCATATACTTGATAACCCATTTTTCATCATCTTTTTGACGTTATCATCGTATACTTGAGCATACATGACCCTCATCGCTCATAACTCACAGCTGGCCTCAACTCAGCTCGCGGTCCATGAAGCTGACTCGACTCGAACCGACTGGTTCGCTCCCGTAAAACTCTGACTCGAGTCACGGGTTTTACAGATCCGGCCATGGTCCACTTGCACATGGCATAGCTCATTACATTTGCTACACTCATTTAAAATTTAAAAAAAAAGGGCAGTATGTCTCCCACAAAAAAATTCATGTTTTTTCCTCGGGTCACATGTAGGCATTGGCATAATTCGTAACAAATTTTTTAATGCTTTTTTTAATTATTTTTGTCTCCAGCTATCACTCTCGTGGCTATGCTGTCTTCGAATTTGTTTTTTTAAAATATTTTATCAACAGTCACAACTTGTCATGGCTATACGGTGGTTATATTTTACCACCATTGAACAGTGGCACAGCAGTGGCTAATTGCCATGAGAATGGCCGTGGCAAAATTGAGCTACGACAAAAAATTGATTTCCTACTAGCGTTATCATGGGAAATAATGGCGATATAGATTTTATTGTCACGGGTGTAACATTGAAAAAAGATGGAAAACAATTAAGGGTTTCTACATACATGGAAGACCAAAATACTATAAGAAAACCACCTTTTGTCACGTCAAATTTGTCACCTAAAAATGATTAATATAATTTTTTTATAAAAGAAATATTAATTTTAT
Source organism: Piper betle (assembly GCA_033002965.1). Classification (NCBI taxonomy): domain Eukaryota; kingdom Viridiplantae; phylum Streptophyta; class Magnoliopsida; order Piperales; family Piperaceae; genus Piper; species Piper betle. Next base: position 51,181 of record JAURVB010000954.1, read on the forward strand.
TTATTGTCATTAGAAAGCTAATAAAATTTATTAGATTTGTAGTCTTCGAACTTGGTTCTCCACAAAATGAAGACCCTCCAATAATCTTTCTTCTTAATTAGGGATGAAATAGAACCCAAGAATGATCAATGAAACAAGTTTGGAGGTATGATATTTGAAAATTGACTTAGGCAATTAAGGTTAATTTTATAAGTAGAAATAAATATAACATAAATATCAATTAAACCTCATCTATGGATCGTGAGACTTTAAGTATGTAACTTGGATAAATTTAATTAATTCATTCTCTATGATAATGTTTTTATTTTTTCTTCTTCGACTAGATACTTAAAGATGTATTAAGGACATAACCTTAAATTAGGATCTGTGTGATTACAAATGTCAAATTTTTTATAGTCAAATGCCCGTTTTGACACCAATCATCTTCCTTTATTCGGGCTTAGGACCGACAATGCAAAAGCATTGGTAGAGTTAATAAATTATAACTAATATATAAAGAATTAATAAATCAATCAGCCATAAGTCATAGGCAAGACACAAATTATTGATTCTTTAACCTAATTAAATTTTGAAGTAATGATACGCACACCACTAAAATTTTACCTATTTTTCCCTACTTTAAATTTAATTGATTCACTAAATTAGCTACATAGATCATGGATATATGACAATCTTTATAGGCTTATCAAATTCTAGGTGGGGGAAAATGAATAAAATTTTGGTGGTGGACAAATAATTTCCCTAATTTTTGTATAGAGAAATCATAGAGATAACTCCAGCATGTGGGTCCTAAAGAGCAATTTATGAGCCAATATTAATGAAAGCAAAAATTAATTTCATTGTCAACTATGTTTGTGATCACTTTCAAGGAACATGTTAACAAGAAATTTTCAAGGAATTTGTTAACAAGAAAGTGGTTCTAATTGTATATTCTTTTGCGGTCAAGCATAATGGGCTTGGAAGATATCAGCAGGAATCGAATTCGCAACTTATTGCGCTCAAAGGTTACGAATCTCCTTATCGCGACCACAAAACTGCCATTTTATGTACTAATGGAAACAAGTTTCCCTAGTCAGCAATTATGCTATGCACAGTAAACTCGATTGCAACAACTCTATAATACGGTGCTAGCAATATTTTGTTTTAGTTGTTTCTTTCTAGCCTCTATATGCCAAACGAAGAAGCACAGAATAAACTCAGAGATAAGCATGGCATCTTTCCGGCCTAGTTACAACTTTATCATCTTCCTTACCGAACTAGTAATTGATACTGTAACGATGTCAATGACGACATTTCAAGTTGCAGCTCTCAACAACGTCGTGCTCTTCCTTTCTGCAAATGATCTGAGGTACCTCCACGGACTCGGAAGAAGAAAGAACCGCGATAGCATCTCTTAACAACGTAGCATGTTCTTGAAGATCAAAGCAGTTGTTGGTACCTCACCCGCTTCAATTGGCTCGCCAATGCAGCAGCCATGGCAAGATCAGTTCCCGTTCCAGGAGTACATGGCGGGCATAAGGAAGCTAGGACGGACACCGTCTAAGTATTTAAGTTGTAAATGGTTTTCAGAATGCTGAATAAACTGGGACGCACTTATATGGAAACGGTCGTTCAGGAGTCGTCCGGAATTTTTATTTGACTTGTTATTTTGAAATCGGAATGAAGTGGGACGTATATATATAACAGTGGGGGACACATTTTAAGGTCATCCGGATTGACAAAGTGTGGATATACGCCGTGACATTATGCTCTCCAACACAGAAATTTTTTTTGTTCGACAAATTATATTGAAATACGAAGAAAGTGGGCCGTACACATGTAGTAACAATGGACATGTAACACCCCGTTTCGGCTCACCCGTGAACCGACCCGGAAATGTCACCGGCGACCGAACCGTTCGCTAATCTACTGGGTTCGGTTAAGCCGACCCGGATCTGCCCTCGGTGTCTCAAGATGGAGATGCAAACATGAAATGCATGGATGGGATGCGTGGGTTCTAACGTAGTCCTACATGCATGCTATGATGTACAAGCAAAGACAAGACAAAATAATAAATGAAAAAAACCAAAAGAAAATATATACTATTTTATAAAAATACAGTAACACATAATAATCTACCCTGACATTCAACCATTATCTCATTCATTTTTACCTGAGCCGAGTCTGTACTCCAAGGCTCCCTACTCATTCATATTTATCAGTTCGTTTCATAACAAGTAATTCACTCAAGCAAACACATCAAAATTATCGTTTACATAACAATAACACACCATCATTATACGTTACACGCGGCAGGTACATGTGTGCGCGGTTCCGTGCTGCTCCTCCGCAGTCCCGACAGCTTTCATCCTTCGCATTTCTCACCTACATATATATAGAAAAACCGTCAGTAACGAGTGTTACCGGCCCGGAAAATAACTAATATCAAACTGGCACAGGAGAGCAAACTCTCCTGTTGAATGAAAACCATATACTTCCTCAAGAACTCTCATCAGGGCACATACGGGAGCCGTCGCCCTCGGGTCGACAGCGTCCCCCTATCTTTCACATTCTCATGCCTCGGCCATTTCTCTATTGCTTCTCGCGTCAAATCTCATTCCTTTCCGCCCTCTGCACCTTCCATATTACTCCTGGCCTTGAGCACGAAGGCCGAGTACTCTCAGGCAGTCGCCTTCAGTACCCTTTGAAACCACAAGTCTAGACATGCGCTGCAATGCAGTACCCGTGAACCTCCACACTTCTCCGGGTTTGAGGAACTCAAAGGTGGAGTTGTCAGGATCCCTCGGGAATGAAACGGCCCGCACACCATTCCAGAGCCCACTGTCGACACACACGTGCCCGCTCGCGTAGCACGGTAGTCGGATTTCCCTCATTCAGTCTCTCACAAAAACACGAAAACTATACATATATATAGGTCTGGGTTGGGATTTATACAATAGGCCCGAAGGCAACGTGAGCTGGATCTGAAGTTCGAAAACAAACTCGAGGGATCTCATCCTCGAGGGTTATTAATCCGGAAAATCGTTGGCTAAATGGCCCGAGTTAAGTGGGATTCGATAAAACGCCACTTAACTCGTCCTGCACATAATAAATCAAATACACAAGAGAGTAGCGTAAATCAGAGAACGAGTCCTAAACGGACCTGGTAGAAGCTCCAAACGGGTCCACGCGCCTAGGCGGCGAGCTCCTACACCGTACCTACACAATCAAACTAAATACTAACGCCCGCATGATGAATCACACATCCTATAGCATGCACACACAATCAACACAATCACGCATCAATCAACACACATTAACCTATATCAATTCTAGCAAGTCTACTTAGGCTAGTTTGCATTAGATCATGATCATTACCTAATAACCCTAATTAGTTTCATAACTTCTATTTTTTAACACCACACAATTCCACAAATTTCATATTTTATTCTTAATCAAATCTACATTTATATATATTATTATAACACACAATTCACCAATCCTAGCATGCAAATTCTAATAATCAATACTTTCAAATAATTAAGTTAAAATAAATTATACCTCGCGTCGTCGAAAATCGGCGACGGCTAGGGTTTCCGTTTCGCGGCTCGAAACTCGAATTCGGCACCTAGCGGCGTCCGAAGTCCGATCAGATTGGACCAGGTGCGTTCGGCGGATGATCCGGCGAATTTCCCACGAATCCAATTTTCCGGCGGTTCCGGCGGTTTTCCGGCGAGTGTCGGCGGTTTTCCGGCGGATTCCGGCGGTTTTCCGGCAAGGATTCGGGACGGGGCAATCAGGGGGTCTATCGGCACCAGCTCGACGAGCTTGGTCCGATGGCGGTGTCAAACAGAGCAACCGAGGCGGCGATGGCCGTCGACGACGGTGTCGAAAATGGGCGGCGGCGGCGGTGTGCTCCGATCGGGGCTCCGGCCGGCCTCGACGACGGTCGGGAGGATGGGGGAAACGTCGGCAACGGCGAGGGGGTGCTCGTCAGGGTCACACCGGCGGCGGAGCGGCCCGGACGGCGGCGGAATCCGGCCCGAAGTGGCGGCGGCCGAGGTGGTTTCGTGGGGCGATTCCGGCGTCGTGGCGGCGAGACGGTGGCCGGGGTGGGTCGTGGCGGCACGGCGACGGCACGACGGGGCGGGGCGGCGTCGATCGGCGGCAGCACGGCGTCGGCAGCGGCGGCGGCAGCAACACACAATGACGGCGGCGCGGCTAGGGTTTGGACGGGGAAGATGTCGGGAGGGAGAAAAACATGGCTAGTGGCAAACTTGTAATTTAGTATTGACTCGATTCCGACTCGAGTCAAAATAATAACTAGTTCGTAATAAATTCTAAAAAAAATCTAGAAAAATATGGAAAAATTCCATAAACTAAAACAAACACAACAACATCCAAATGGCATGCTCTATAACTACTAACCCACCCGAATATAATCCAACGCGTCCTAATGCGTTATTCGGCCTAACACTATTTCTCCGATCAAACATATAAAAAGAAAAAAATACTGCATACTTTCATATATTCTGATAACTCATTCCTCACCATCTTCTCGACGTTATCATCATATATTCAGGTACACCTGACTCTCATCGCTCATAACTCACGGCTGGTCTCGACTCAGCACGCGGTTCATGAAACTGACTCGACTCGAACCAACGGTCGAACCGACTGGTTCGGTAACGTAAAACCCTGACTCGAGTCACGGGTTTTACAGGACACATCTGCAGTCATCCGCTATGACGAAGCATGGACACGTATCATGGGACTACACTCTCCAACACTCTTAAAAAGTCATAATAGTTAACATATTAATAATTTTTCACGAAAAAGTAAATATGAATATGATTGAATTAACATATAAATGAAATAGAAAGAGTAAACTATATACATATTGAAATTTATATTATAATATAAAGTGGAATGACTCATACAGAAGTGGTCAACACGGTTGTCCCAATTCATATTATGATATAAATTTTAAAATATACATAATTTACTCTTTACATTTCATTCATATATTAATTAAATCATGTTAGTTACTATGACTATTTAAAGCCAAAGTTGTTCCGTACTAAGCATGGAAGACCCTAGTATTATCATGTGCATCCTACCTTCACAGCTCCGGACAACTCAGAAGATTTCAACTGCTTCAATATGTGTAAGTCCCACTTTGTTCAAAGTTTAAAATTACATGTCTAACACAAATGTTTTTTTAAGTGCCGAAGAGTGTAGTGTCATGGTGTGCATACACAACATATCGACTTCTATCGTATGCATATGTCCCACTTCGTTCATATTTAAAAATAAAAAGGTTTGACCTGATTGGCAAAGTGTTGACTGACGCACAAAATTTCAAATTTTTTCCAGCATACGGCTAGTGGTCGAGCACATCTCAGTGTTGTCTGGTTTGATCAAGTGTGGACTGTCCAGAGCTGTGAAGGCGAGACACACAAGGTTACATTATAGTGTCCCGCACTTAGCCATTATTAAGTTGGATTTGATATTTTGAATTTTTAATGAAGTGGGGCGTACGCATAAGGGAGCGGTCGATACGTGTTGGGGTTGTCCCGAGCTATGATGGAGGGACGCACACAGTGACACTACAATATCTCACACTTAGCCATCATCGAATAAAATGGGATATACACATATGAAAGTAGATGACACATCTAGGTGTCCTCTAGAGCTGTGAAGGTGAGACACATGTGGTAACACTACCATATCCAACACTTGACCATTTTTTAGTTGGAGTTGATTTTTTGAATTTTGAATGAAATGGTACATATGCATATGGATGCGGTCAACGCATCTGGGTGTTGTCTAAAGTTGTGAAGGCGGAACACACACGTTGACACTACACTTTCCAGCACTTAGCTGTTTTATAGTGAATTGGAACGTACACATATGGAAGTGATCGGCACATCTGGGGATTGTCTCGAGCTGTGAAGGTGGTACATGGTGTTAGTGTCCTGAACTTAGCCTTTTTTAATAAAATGGGACTCACATATATCAAAGTGGTCAACACGTTTAGAGGTCGTCAAAAACTATTTAGAGCTATGAAGGTGGGACGCAAAAGGTTACCTTAGAGTGTTCCACACTTAGCAATTTTCATGTTAGAATTGATTTGTTGAATTTTGAATGAAGTGGGATATATGTCGAGAGTTGTGAGGTTGGGATACACAGTCACTATCATGTCCCACACTTAGCTGTTTTTAAATGAATGGGACATAAGCATATAGAAGCGGCTAACACATCTAGGGGTTTTCTAGAGTTGTGAAGGTGGGATACAAACTGTAAAACTAGAGTGTCCCACACTAAACTGTTTCTGAATGATATGGCACGTACGCATATGAAAACGATCAACACATTTGGGGGCCATCTAGAGTTGTGAATGCACGACACACATAGTGGCACTAGATTGTCCCACACTTGGTGTTTTTTTAGTTGGAATTGGATTTTTGAATATTGAAATAAGTAGGACCTACATATATGGAAGTGGTCAATATGACTGGGGATTGTTCGTACCTAAGATCTATTTCGTTTAAAAAAATAATGATGAAAAATTTGTGATAATATATAATGAAGAATACTCTTAAAAATATTTAAAAATAATCAAATTTGTTATTTTGTATTTAAAAAATATTCATTATATTATGTTTATATATATATATATTATATAATGTATAAATCATTAATTTATTGTTTGACAGTGTAGGTACTCATGCAATACTAGTCGACATGTTAAGTGATTGTTTGTGTTTCAACCCTTTTCCCCCACACCCTTTTCCCCCACCTCATCTTCCCCTTCCCATTCTCTTCACTAGGTAATGGTTGACCATGTGAAGCTATGATCCCAAGGGGGAACATGAGAGCAGCAATAAAACCCTAGCTTTGGGTTAGGGTTTTACCCACTTGTTGCTTTGCTCAGTTTGGGCCAGTCTTAATTCGGTTTAAGTGAGCTCGATCCAGAACAAGTTTTTAACCATGAGTATGGGGCTCAAATGTCCTTATGAGCATGTAATGGAAGCTGTGTATGCCCAACATGCAGATAATGCTTCAGTTATTCTACATCACATCATGAGTTATCAGTGTATATACGAGGTATACAAAATTTTTTATGTGTTAGCCAGGGGTTTTATTGCTAGATCTTGGTCGTTACAGCATTTAGTATCCGTTTGGGATTTTCGAGGATATCATTTACAGGAACCATAGGGATTTCAAACTATTGGATTGTCCTTGTAGGTTCAGCATGATGGAGTCATAGATTTTCACCCGATCCATTACGTCCACGAGTTGTTGGATTTTTAGATCGTGCCATGTGGCAACATCAAAGCTATCCATGTTAACCATAACTTCACCCAGTTATTTTTCGTAGATATTCTGTAAAACCCATGATCTGAGTTAGAGTTTTGTACTCGAGAACCAATCGATTTAGCTGTTGGTTCAAGTCGAATTAGTTTCAAAACACACATAGTGAACTAAGGCCGGTCATGTGTTATAAACCATGAGGGTTATGTGTACCCAAATATATGATGATAACGTCAGTAAGATAGCAGCATGATGAGTTATCAGAATATATGAGAGTATGCCTAGATTTTGTTTATTTATTTTAGTATTTGACCTTAGAATTAGTTTTAGGCCATTTACCACTTTAGGACACGCTATTTATTAGTTTTATTACGAAACTGCCCTGAACCTTTTCTACTTCCTCCCAGACACTTATTTTCCCCCACCTTGCTCTGCTTTCTTGGAGTGCCGCCACGCCACCCCCATCGGTACCTGCACCAGCTGCCAGCCAACGTAGCCGCCAGCAAGACCCGTCACCACCTCCTCACCCCTGCCTCCCTTCCTTCTTCCTCTCCCTACCCTCTTCTCCCCTCTTTCTCTCTCGGCTGTCCACTACCTCCATGTTGCATGTGTCGCCGCCGGCCACCAAATCCGGATAAGATCTTTGGCGACCCTCCCTAGCCTCTTTGCCCTCCTTCCTGACCCTTTCCCAGCCTATGCAATGACATGCATGGCGACCCATGCTCAAAACAAGGCCACCGCTTGTATGCATTGTCGCCGGCCACTAGCTAGTTGTGTGCCACTGCCACCCTCACCGTCAACTGGACCACCATTACAAGACCACCCCTATCCCTTACATGACCAGATCACCTCCACTTACCTCCCATGGCCTCCCCTTGCCCTAACAGGGGCTATGATGAACCACTGCTGCCGCTGCCACGAGCTGCTGTCGGCCTCCCTCACAGTAGAACCACGGCATGGTTGCCTATTTGAGGTGTTTGCCAGCTGCCGGCCACGCTATCCCCACCGGCCAGTCAGGCGCGCCAGAAGCAGCCCCAGTTAGGCCTCATCACGTCCTAGCCACATGCTCCAGTCCTAGCCTAGCTGACTCCTTCCTAGGCAAAATCACACCCATGCCGATAGCAGCAGCAACTATAGCCACTGTCACAGCATCACGACTTTCGACGCCGACATTAGGTATATGTTACTGCTGATTGATTTGGTTTTAGTTCATGATTATGGATAGCATAACATGATTAAAATATGAAAATTGATCTGTATCATATTGAATTAGAGAATGTTAAGTTAGGTATTACTTTTTACAAACGATGTAATTTGATTGATAGTTGGCTAGGATGACTAAATATGAGTTGTTATACGGAAATGATGTAAGAGATAACATTGGGAAATTTATACAGGCAATTGGAGATTGAATTGTGCTAAGGTGGTGTTCATCATAATTGATTACAAATGCTATGATTAAAGTATAATTAAAAGCCCTAAATTTCATTTATTAGGGTAATATGTGAATTAGTGATTAATAGGAATATTGAGTTGAACACAACATGACATATAGCATTGGATTATAGATGGAATCATGGATTCTGTTATTGTGAATTAGAATGATGAAATGATGAATTCATGATCTAGATTGATGTTACCCAGTAAGTTAATAGATTGTAATTGGAACGGATAATAATAGTGAATTAGGGTTAGACATTTCAATGTGATTTGAATAGTTTATCATACCTAAGTCAATAGAGCATTGAATGCCCTAGTTAAGGATTTTTGTCATCATGTGTTGATGGAATTAGACATGAACATAAATTAGGAGATGAACATGAATTGAGAATTAAGAAATCAGTTAATAGTTATCGAGCACGAATTGAGAATTCATGAAGCACTTAGTAGTTATCGAGTAATTATCATATTATATAGCAACAATAGTTATTTCATAATTTCACTTGTCTTGTGATGTGTCTTCTATTCGACTATTTGTGATTGCATATATTTAGATGTGCTCTTTGTTTGACTAACTATAATTTTATATAATCCTTCATCACATTCATGCATCAAATGATTAGAATAGGCGTTAATATTTAGTTTTGATACGTAGGTATGAAATAGGAGCTCGTTGCCTAGGCATGAGAATACGCTCGGAGCTGCTGCCCAATCCATTTAAGACTTGTCCCTATTTTATGCTATATTCTATCATATGTTTGTTCTATTACTTGCAAGACATGTTAAGTAGTGTTTTATCAGATCCCACTTAACCTTGGTCATTTAATCAACCAGTTTTCTAAATTAATAACCCTCGACGATGAGATCCCTCGAGTATGTTTTCAAAAATAAAATCCATCACAAGTTGCTTTTCAGCCTATTATATAAATCACTTCTCAAGCATATATATATATATATATATAATTTTATCGCATTTCAGTGAGACGAGAGATAGGAAAATCGACTCGCACATACTATGAGGGCTCTGGCGCTAAGGGTGGTATGTGCTGATGAAAATCATCTAAAATCATGGGAGTGGCGCTAAGGAAAATCGACTCGTGCGGAACTACTCGCACATACTAAGGTGAAAATCATCTAAAATCATGGGAGTGGCGCTAAGGGTGGCTCCGGATTTAGAGTGTTACATGTTCCCATGATTTTAGATGATTTTCACCCTTAGCGCCACTCCACTTTTGCTCGCCGCCGACAAGTTCCCTGTCATCCTCTAGTCACTAGACCAGTCCGATCATGACCGCCTCGCAGTTGACTACCAACTAGGACCCACCAACGACGCCTGTGCCACTACCTTACCTGCCACCAGGAGTTTTTGGTTGTCGATTTTCTGCCACCACTGCTTTCAGGACATTTTTTGGTGCCGGCAAGCCACCTTCAATGAGGCCAATCACCTAGATATATTCCTTTCATCGAGGCCGACATTTTGAGACCACCCACAATACTGCTTACGACCGCGATTCTGTCCTTTTCTAACTATTTTTCAGCCACTAGGCGGCCGGACCTTGATGAACACCACTGTCATCACCTTTCACCTTGACATCCTCTATCAATCGTGACCGGCAACAGCCTCCGTCATGCCATCGTTGGGGTAAGATTCTTTTTATAAGTGATAATGAACTATAAATCTTTAAACTTCGGTTACACACTTTTGAAGAGATGACATACCCCACTTGTTTGCACTTTCGACTGGGTCATTACAAATGATATCAGAGCCTCTTAGTTCCGTGTTAGATGGTGGGCTAGACTTGAGACATTAGTAAGGCTAGTGGTCATAGACCGAAGAAGGTTATTGACTGGGGCTAGCAACGGGGCAAGTGTATGAATTTCGGGGACAAAATTTCCTAAGGTGGGTGGACTATGAGATTCCTCAATTTAGTCACATATCAAATACCTACTTGCCAATATCTTGTTTATAAATAGGAATAAAATATAGATCATTAAACTTTGGTTAGCCACTTTGAAAGAGATAGCATAGTCAATTAATTTGCACTTTGGGCTGGGTCGTTACGGCGGTGGACATCGCCAGTCTATCTACTTGCATTTGCATTTGCCTACCCACATTTGCGTCCACTAGTTTACCTATCCGCCAACCCGCTTTCATGCCCGTGTCTGTGTCCTCATCTATCACTCTAGACCAACCCAATCAACTCAACCCACCAATTTAGTTAAACTAGATCGAGTTGACTCGGCCTGACTCAGAGTGATTCAACTCAATTGACCCACTTCACCTCATTTTCAGCCCGTTTTTGACCGCTTTTTGACCATTTTCAATAATTTGAGAACCCCTATATTAGTTTAGAATCATAATCACACTATTTAACATATTTTGACATTATAAGTATTTATTTATTTATTTATTCATTTGTATTTATTTCTTTTTATTGATATGTTTGTCGTATATGATGAATATTTATGTGATTATTACTAATATTAATGATATATTTAACTAATCATATTAGCCATATTCATGTTTACTATATTATGTGTGTGTGTGTGTCGTGTCTATATATATATATATATATATGATTTGTTCGTTGCATATATATTATTATTTATTTCTATTGAATTATGTATTCCATATTGGATAGCTATTATGCTATTATTATTCATGATTAAATAATATTAACTATTTTTTTATAAATTTATTGGTGTATCAAATTATTATATATTTATTTATTTATTTATGTATATGTTTATTAACATGTGTATATGTGATATTTGCTCGTGTTTAGTCGTGTATCTATATAGTATAATTATATTATTATTTTATGATTAGAGTATTATTTATTTCACATTTTTATTATTTATCAATTTATCCATGAGTTTAGTTATTTATTTATTTATTAGTCATTTTCTTTATTATGTTTTGATTTGTGTACTAGATGTTTAGTTGTAGGTTTGTTTATGACTAGCTATTATTGTGATGTTATTAATGATGTGAGCACACACTATGAGCATGCATCATATAAAGATGCGAGTATTCTACTTGGTAGTGAGTTCGAGCTCGCCGTAAATGAGATGTAACACCCCAATTTGGGCCGAAGGGGTAGATCGAATTGTGATATTATAATTTGCACGCTATTCATTGGGCTATCACATACAGACTTTACAAAAGTAGATCTCAACCACTGTGGAGGCTTTAGACAGACACCAGGCTTGGTTTTCATAGAATGTATGCAGAGTTCGTACTACAAAGGTGGATCTTAGACATAAAGAAATCATATATGAACACCCTTAGCCGTAACAGAAGTAGAACCTCCCCCATGACTATGAGCGGTGACTTTAAAATTGTGATGATCATTCCCAATTGTAGAAGAAGCACATCCCCGCTACAGTTTTGAAGTTGCATGTTGTTGCGTATATTATATTCTTAGTATTTAGTTCAAGTGATTGGCTTAGGTCTTCTTATTAGTTACATGAAGATGCTACAAGTATTTATACAAGGGTCATAGTTACATGTTCCACATACCCTACGCGAGTAATAATTAATGCATCAGAGAATTATCAGCATCATCTAATATTAGGGCATCAAACCCTAATCTTGTACTTAACATGGGTCTTTAAGTGGTGTGAACAGTAAGCTCCACCACCCACATTACTCTAACACACAAACAGCAACAGCCAAATACGTTTCATGCACCTGACTTAGCTCCTTGTTATGTTCCAGGACTCTTGGTCTTATATACCTTCCATATGATGGTTAGCCTTGCCTCAAAGTATTATAACTCCACAGTAAAACATAATAATATAAAGTTAAAATATGCTTGCACAACCATCATGGCATACATCCGAATCATGCAAGGTTCACATAGTTGCCCATCATATAGTCATCCACAAAATACATAGTCCAAAATAGAACAATATAACATAGGGCCCCCGCAACCACCACCATTGAGCCGTCTGATCCATGCACCTAGGTCAAAAAATATGAGGGAACTTCACCTACATATAATAGAAAAACACATCAGTGAGTAAATAAATTTGATTATTGGTCTGAATAACTACCGAGTAAAATAGAAAACTGGCAAATGGGTATTCCATTACCCACAAAAACTTAAGAAACTTCAAAATTGTCTCACATTAAGCGGTAAGCAAACATACTTAAACAAATGTCAGCATGCATGCACGGCTAATATTCGTATTCATACATACAACACTTACGCCTCCACATCCTCCATATTACACCTACCACAATACTCAAGTGGCAAAAGGAACAATTAAGTTAGTGCCACAAATTTTGGAAATATACTGCATTATGTAGTACCCTCATACTCCACACTACCTCAGGGGTTTGAAAGAGCACTAGTGTGATCCATACCTTGAAGTTTTATTAAACAAGTGTAGAAAATACAGCTAAATGACCCGACATTCAAGGGATCCGATAAAATACTGCCAATGCGTTCGTACATCTAAAATGCGGTTAAACTGTGACACGCACGGAAAGCAAAGATGAAGCAAAGGGAGAATCCTATGGACCTGGATGAGTAAAGCTCTATATTTTAATTGGTGAGCTCACCTGCAATACCTAGCATGGAGATGGAACCAAATAAGAATCGGATCACATCAGCACGCAAAATGAGGCAAAGCCTACACACAAGCTCAACACTTAACATCACTTAATTATTTTAATTAGGTCCTAAGTACAATATTAAACCTTATTAGGTAACTTAATTAAGGTTTTGGCTTTATGTTCACTTAGTGGGCTTTAATCAATTCTAGGGTTTTTAATCTAATAGGCTTACCTAACGATTTTTTGGATGGGCCTAACAATGTCCAAATGAGCTGAATTTTGGATGTGTTATCTCTTACACTCTAAGGTTCATAGTGAATTCCACCATGGATGGACCATGGTCCAATTGAGGGTAACAAGGCCTATTAAGCTCGGCCCTAAGGTGCTGGAGCATAGTTCCTCGATTGCGCTTTAATTTTATAACGATTGGTTCATGGTCTATAGGACTTCAAATGGGCTTGGGCCAGTGGTACTAGTTATGTAACACACAGAGCTTGATACCAGTAAGAGTTAGGTCAAATTTACCATGTAAATGGGCCCAATTATATTTTACAATTTGGGTCACTGGATGGGTTATTTCTGGAGCTATATAGACCTTAACAAATAGGAAATTTACAAATAAAATTGAGAACCCACCCAAATAGCCCCAAAATTGATCACGGTACTAGTGATCTAACACAGAGAGCTTGATACTAGTATGAGTTAGGTCAAATTTACTATGTAAATAGGCCTAAGTATATTTTACAATTTGGGTCACTGGATGGGTTGTTTTTGGAGCTATATAGACCTTAACGAATTGGAAATTCACAAATAAAATTGGGAACCCACCCAAATAGCCCCCAAATTGGTCACTGTGCTACTAAGACGTAGGGTAAGGTGTGGACCATGTTCCATTGAAAGCCAACACTATAAACCTATTTTAAGGTATTTTACAACTGGAGTAAACAAACTAGGCTTTTCACATCTATCTTTACACTATCCGGGTAGACACCTCGCAAACATACTTAGATAATTTTTACCCAATCCCAAAATTTATATATTTCCATTAGAAAATTATTGGAGCACTATACATTTTTACTAGATTTTATTATCTTGAAAATGGTGGCTTAACATATAACACAATCATAGACCATGTTCCTAATCATAAACAACACAGGAAATATAAGGCGTACTTATGGGTGATGTTCATGATTATTTATTGGTTAAAATTTTACCAATAACTCCTGAAATCACCATGAACAACATGGAATGTTATGAATCAACATATCCTACTAGGTCAGAGAGTACAAATTGAAGAAAGGGGCGCTTATCTAACTATGAAAGTTGCCACCTTTCCTCACTTCTTATCCTCACACATGCACATTCTAGGTTATGTCAGGTAAACACACAAGATAAATGTTGTAGATATACATGTTGTGAATGCAAAAAAATAATAATTATGAAAATTTAACATCACAATGACAAGATATAATTTTTATATCAAAATAGTATAGATCAGTGAGCTACATGTATTATGGAAATCATATCTATTTATTTACATGGCCTAATAAGATACATGAGTATTTAAAATGATCCTAAGAAGAAGGTACACATTATAAAAGTGTCAAACAAATTAAAAAAGACAAAAATGCAAGAGATAAACACCAAACAACCAGCAAAAGAGGTAGAACAAACCTGAAACTAACGAAGGAAGAATAAGAGGAGGTCTTTTGAGGCATCCAACCTCAAAGCCTACCACCCTAGAAGGTTAGAAACATGGAAGAGGGCGATTTGGAGCTCCAAGGAGGAAGAAGAAAGCCAAGGAGAGAAGAAAAAGGTTGTTTGAGGTGAGGAGGGAAGGAGAAATGATGAAAAATGTGTGGGAAGAGATGGGTTTTATAGAAAAATGGTTGGTGGCTTGGTTATGTCATTTGTATGGGTGTCATATCTAAAAAGTTAGGGGTTCGATAAGGAGATATGGGTTGGCTTAGGGATGTCATAGAGGTATAGATTGGATAAAAAGTAGGAGTTTTCCAGGTGATGTTATAGGTATGAGTGTCATACCTAAATAGGTGTGAATTGGATAAGATATAGATGTTTGGGTTGGGTTAGCTAAAAAGCTATAGGTTAGGTTCACTGAAAACCAAAAAAGTTAGGGTTTTTGCCTTAAAAGGATCGGGCCCACCTTAGGAATTGCACTTTAGGTCCCAAAGAGGGGTTAGGATGGTCCGAAAGGGTTATCGAATACACAACAAACATACAAAAGGCACGCAAAGGACACAGACCTAACAACTAAACTATATATGACTTGAATGGACCAAACATTAAAAAACCTGGCATGCAAGATCTAAACAGGCAGACTAAGTGCCGAAGGAGGCTAAGGCCAGGCAACTTACACCATGCCATACACAAGCCACTACCTGATAGTACTTGCCTTTGTGATCAGAGCAAAGAGATATATGAAGGATATGAGAGGGCTTAGGATATATTGGTAGTCTTAAGGGATCAAAAAAATGAGAAAATGCCAAGAGAGGAATCAGTAGACGATGCTCCCGGGTCTGCAGCATAGTGTCTCCTTAGTAGATGGCCATATAGAGAGTTGAGTAGAAGTATATAATGGTTTTCTTTTAAATGAGAGTCATCTCTCATTTGGTAGTAAGATATTTAGTTATTTTTCGGACTTACTCAAGTTTTTCTTATTATATATGTAGGTTTTGTGTTCCTGAGTCGGCTTTGTTATGAGGACAGATACACTTGAGCTCAACACAATTATTTTCTTTCATACTTTATTTATATTTGATGAGTTCCCACACTTAATTAGTGATGGCTTCCATTCTTGAGATGCCAAGAGGGTTGCTTCGATCTATATTATAGATCGAGTCTTACAGATTAGCAGCTTCAATCATGACTCAACTCGATCGCAACATTTTTTATTCAATTCTTAGGAGAATAGAAAACGAGGTGTTACAATAGCCACCTTGAAGGAATGTGAGGTGACAACAGAGCTACATCTTTTTGCACACCAAACACAGGTGGAATAAGTTTGAGGGTGGCAGTCATAAAAGTACCCCTTCAAGAAAGCCCTCATTTAGCTCATCAAAGGAGAACACACTACCATGTCTCCTTACTTTACGTCAATTTCTTGCTTCCAAAAATAACATGGATCTCTGGTGGAGGGTCATAGAGGCTGTGAGGAGGAGAGAGGGTGAGGGAGTCAATGCCTAGGAAGGGGAAAAGATAGGAGCTTTCGAGTCAAGCATGGCCACAAGGAGAAAGGGATGGTGGGAGAGGGAAGAGGGGTTTGTGAGGAGGAGGGGAGGGAGGCTATGATGGTGTGGTAGTTGCCGATGAGGAGTAGGGGATGGGGAGAATAATGGACGTGACCAGGGGTGAGATGGGTAATGGGTAGGAGAGGATGTGGAAGGTAAGGAGAGAGAGGAGGAGAAGGGGAAGAGGAGGGTGGTGGCATGGCAACTAGCCGGCAGTGGAGGAGGAAGGGGGAGATGGGTCGAGCAAGTAAGGTAGGAGGAAGAAGAAGATGAGATGAGCGGAGGGTAGTTTGGAAAATACTTAGTCTGATCACTAGGTATATCAAAATAAGAAATGAAGCATAATTACAACCCCAATAATGTGGCATGATTACACCACAAAACACAATGCCCCAAATACTTGGCATGCTCAATCGGCACAGCAATGGCAAGGATGAGACTACCGTCAATGGCTTCTGCAAGCATATCCTTGTCAATGGTGCAGCAATTGACAAGGGAAGAGGTGGGACGTCCAGGGATGATGTGGTAAAGTGGAGGTGAGCTTTAAAATACAGATGACACCTAGGAGTGTCGACCACTACTCATACCATGCATGTTGTAGCGGGGTGCACCTTTAAGGAGGCTTAAGAAAGGAAACTTGACTGGATTTCATACCATGCATGTTGAATCGTACTAGATAGAAGGGATTCTTAAACTTAAAGCTCTTAACACAAGCACTCTCAGCAGTGAGAGAGACAACAGCTCCCCCACAACTAAGAAGGTGACTTTATTATAAATGAGAATGATCACTCCGAACTATAGAAGAGGTGCACCCCGCTACAATTTAAAGGCTGGATGCTGTCGCATGCTCCAATTCTTATTCTTTGTTCTCAAGTGATTTGGTTACGTATCTTAATTACTTGATACATATGATCTTGCGATAATATAAAAATATGAGTGTGGTTACCTATTCCACATACCTGTGAAACCAAAATTAAACACACAGACACATGGCATCATCGAGTGTCGGGGCATTAATCCCCAACACTGGTCATACGTGGGCTTTTGCACGGTATGGATCGTGAAAATTACACACATTTCTTTATCACACACACATATACACAACTAAAAAATATGTTTTGCGTACTCGATATAATCCTCATTATGTTTTGGGACTTTGAAGCTTATACACCTTACAAAAAATTGATAAAGTGCCCAAAAGTGTAATTGCTCCACAGTAATAATATAATCTAAACTAAAAGAAACACTCATACGCAATCAACACTCAGTTATACTTAATCCAAATCATACAAGGTTCAAGGTTCAGGGCACACACCTGCAAAATTATACAATCCAAATCCTTAATACATAAATCCGCTAAAACACAACACAACAACATAATTCCCCTACCATGAGCCCCCTTAGATCCGTTCTCCTGCACCGGTCATCTAGACTACACACCCTCATTTATATAGGGAAAATTGTCATCAGTTCAAAAATAACTATTTATAATATCAACTGACAAATGTGTATCTTAATACCCACATAATATTGTAAAAACTTCATAAAGACTCACTCGATAGTAAGCAAGGATATTATCATAACTATTGATAATATCAACTCACATGCACAACAATAAACATAACATATGTAAGAAGCTTACACCCCCACAACCTCTATATATCATTCGCCACAGTACCAAGGTGGCTCGAAACCAATGTGCTACGATTTTCAAAAATATGCTGCATTTTTCAAAAATATGATGCATTCACAAAACCTTAAGTACATTATTGCACTATTTTGGGCACTAGTGCAATCTACATATCTCCATATCATGCACTCTCTTAAGTGTGAAATCCGTAAAAATTCCTCCTACATATATAATAAGATTAGGGAGTGAGTTATTTAATACATTTCTGGTTCTTAAGTTCAAAAACCAACAAAGGATCTCATCCTTGTAGTTTTATTAAACTTGCGGAAAACACGATTAATGACCTACCATCAGTGAGATCCAATAAAATATCATCGATGCCATCTTACGCCTAAAACTTAATTAAAATCCCACACTATGAGTTAATTAGAGGTGAAGCTGAAGACTCTTACGAAGCGAGATAGTTGTGCTCCTCGTTTTAACTCGGTGAGCTCACTCCTAGAAAGCTACTAAGAGATGACATCTGAATCAGCCTTGAATGACCTTGTCATGCAAAACGAGGCAAAACCTCAACACATGCACATACACATATAACACTCGTTCATCTTAATTACTAGTTTAATGGAGTTTTAAAACTCATTCGGTAGCTTAATTATGGTTAGTGTTTCATGTACCCATAGTGAATTATCTGATATGTATGTTTTTATCAAAAGAACTTGACCAGAAGATTTTTTGGATGAGAAAAATGGCGTCCAAATGGACTAAAATTTGGCTTAGTAGACCCTGACACTCTAATTCTCATGTTTAATTTTTACCAAGTGCTAAACCATGGTCTAACATGATGAACAAGGCCTTCTAAGGTTGGGCATAAGGTGCTGAGAACAGTATTCCTCAGTCACGCTCCAAATTTCTAAAGATTGTTCATGGGCTTAGACACTCAAAATGGGCTTGGTTTAGTGGGACTAGTTAGCCAACCCCTTGGGCTTGAGCCAAGTGAAATTTTAGGTCCAAACTCGAAGTGGTTGGGCCTAAGTGGGCTCAGAAATGGAGGGTCTTGTCTAGGTCATTTCTGGAACTGGGTGACCTATTGGGCTTAAGAAATTCTTAACTCATGAACCACTAATCCATTTACTCCCAAATTTGAATATCATTCTACTAGGATACATCCTAAGGTTTGGGATGAATTTCATTGAACTCCATCATCATTTGTTTAGGGTTTCAGATTTTACAACCAGAATCAAGGAACTAGGCTTTTACCCGACATTCCTATCCTGTCCAGAATGCCGACCTCATTAACCCAACTAAATGATTTTTACTTAACCTCAAAATTTACACATATATATATATATATATAGTTATTTATTAATTACATAATTTTTACCGATTTTATTAACATATTTTAAGTTGCTCCCAAACTTAGAGCACGACAAAAGAGTCCAACTTGATAGTAGTTTACTTCAAAATGCATAAATATTTTTATACAAAGACAAATGCAGTCATTCCAAGTTCTAAACAATTATAATAATACATAGAGCTACATGGAATAAAAATACCATAAAAATTAAAATGCAACCACAAAGAAACAGCATATGCACAACATTCACAAAAAAGGGCAAAAGTGGAACTTTTTACCTCAACTAATTCCTATAGGAGATCTCTTGGGGCATCCAACCCCGAGATCTACCACTTTAGGGGGTTGGACGAGCTTGGAGGGGCCTAGGAGTGGTGGAGAATGTCTAAAGAAAAAGAAGAGAGGCCAAGGAGCAAGGGCGGGTTAGAGGTGAATAGAGGAAAAGATGAAAAGAGTAGTATTTGGCCTCTATTTATAGGCTGAAAAAAGTCTTGGCCCAAAGGTGTTAGCCTAGTGCAAAGGCAGTAACCTCTGCCAAGCCAGGCCATAGAAAGACAGAAAACTCAGGCACACAACTCATTGAACTGAACCGTACACACAAATTGGGTCAACTTTTGGGCACAAAGGTGTTGTCCCGGCATAAAGACAATTGGACCAAAATCGGTAATTCCACTATTTTCTAGGATTTTCTAGCCCAAAGGCATTGATCTGGTGCAAAGGTGTGAGAAATCCCAGAATTTTCTAGCACAAAGACACATTGAGGGTGTCTTTGTGCTAGGTGTAGTTTAAGATCACTTAGGGTTTGCACCTGTAGGGCTATTTGACGACCTTGAGAACCACGTCCTGGGTCCCAAGCAGTTAGGATTGACCATAAAGGTTTTTAAACACACAACAAGGGATCTAGATTCATGAGAAACACGTCCTAAACCTGACTATAGTCAACTCAAATAAAAATTAAAAATAAGAGTTAGGGCAGTGTAGTGTCTAGTCGGGAGGTGCCGAGCACCAGGAAGACTAAGATCGTGGCTCACACATGCATACCATACATATGCATGCGACAAAAAATACTGGGCTTATAAATTGATCTGGGTCATGACCAAATTAAAACTAAAATCTTCGAGCAAAAAGCTTGGGTTTTACACATTTGTTGGTTGTCCTTCAACCAAGCCCCCTGCCCCTCTAGCTCTATGAATATATGCACCCCCACCTAAAAAAGAAAAAAAATTATCAATAATTTTGTTGATAGTTCTTGGGGTCGTCTGGAGATATAAAGGCGGGAGTGTATGATGATATTACTGTGTCCCACACTTAACCATGTTTAAGTTGTAGTTAACTTTTAAAATTTTAAATGAAGTTGACGGTCAACATGTTTGGTGGTGCGTCCACATTTAATCAATTCGGACGACCTTTAAACATGTTGATTATTACTATGTACGTATATCCCACTTTATTCAAATTTCAAAATAACATGTAAAATGTCAAATTTTGTAAGTGTGCGACAGTATAGTGTCACAGTATGCATATACTCTTCGTCAATCCATACAACCCATAGGCGGATCGATTGCTACTGTATAGCTATTGGACCAAGGTCGATGTCTGTGGTTTGTTTAAACCAATATTTTAAACCATGAACCAAGCCGAGTTGTATATAAAGCCCATAACTTCCGGCCCAAACCAACCCGGTGGGCAATAAGGCAAAAATGGCGCCAAGGCCTCTGATCTAAAATTGATTTGGGCTTCATCGAAGATGCGGAGAATGGGCCTCTTCAGGTTCGAATCTGTAAAAAAGTTCCCACTTCTATGTTGTCTTAAAAAAATCACGATAGTATGCTTTTTGTTTATACTAAGCACAATTTGTCTGCTGGAACAAACCTTGGCCCATGGTCAGCTAATCATTGATTTGAAGTCTGGTTTTGAAGTTCACGAAAAAAGGAGAATATTGATTTGGAGGAACTGCAAGCTAAAATAATGACACGTAAACTGCCAGCTTTTGTAATCTTGTTAGCTTGATTTTTCCGTGGAATTTTTTTCACGTGATTACCTCCCAAGTACGAGGATTTGTCTTTAAAAAAAAATACAAGGATTCGATTATCCGAGTCCCGGGTTGTCATTGTCCTTACAAAATATATTTTTCACATGGCCCAACCTACCAAAATTGTGGTCATTTTATTTTTAACTTTCTATATATAACCAAATGGAAAAGATTTTTCCATAGACTCCAGATCCTAGAATTGCATGGTAATTACTAAGGCTGCTAATTAAGTGAGCTATCTCATGAGTATTTAGCATTTGGGTCAGCTTGACTCGATTTGAAACTCGAGATTTAAATATTCGAGTTTGAATTCGACTCAAATTTGAATTCTATGAATCGAGTTTGAGTAAAGCATTGTTTAACTTGTCTCCACTCTACTCAATTATAACTTGAACTCAACTCAAACTCAACTTGATAAATCCCAAAAATACTTATATGAAAAAAAGAAAGCATTAACTCAAACCCAAAAAATTAAAAACCTAACAAATATACACAAAATAGATATCAAACATAGAAAATTATTTTTTTTAAAAAATATCAAGAAATTTAAATTAGCTTAATTCAATTCAATTGTATAGTATTTTATTAGATTTTATTAGATTTTATTTAGTATTTTTGGGATTTATTTTATTATTATTGACTCGAGTTGGGAATGAGTCATATTTTATTTACAATAGTGGTGAGGTGATTTTGAAATTTTTAAGAGTAGAAAAAGGCAAACTAGGGTATTTGAGTCAAAGATCTCAAAGGATATAAATAATGGAGAACAGTGAATTGGTAGTTATTATATTAACTTGATTTAGGGATTCGAGTTAAACTCTAAATCTCTACGTAAACTCGACACTTTTATTTTTAACTTATATTATTTTTTTGCATGGCACTAGTACCTTTGATCCCACAAAACCCACTTGTTCAACTAGAAACAAAAGCCAATTCTCGGGCAAAAATCCCGCCCCCAGAGAAATCAAGAGCACAAAAAAATTCTCTATATTTTTTAATTAAAAAAATAATTGTCTACATGGTTTTTTATTTAACAAAAATATTGATTTAGAAATAAAGTGACGCACTAC
>JAURVB010000956.1:0-10794 GCA_033002965.1 Piper betle
CTAAGTTTTTATTACGAAACTACGAACCGACGGAGGAGTGGGTGGATTGCACGAGTGTGCTTGGAGGACTGTGGCTAGCGGGGGAAATAGAGGAAGCGGGAAAGAGAGGAGAAGGTCAGGGAAAAAATGAGTTTAGGAGTGGGGATAGTTTCACAATAGAAACTTAACTCGCCCTGAGTCAATATTACGAAATATATCCCAAAAAATATGGAAAAATAGTAAAATACATAAAATAAAATAATTGAGTTCTAACTAGAATAACATATTAGGTTTAGGTTTAAAGCATGTTATTGGAGTTATAACTCGATTATTTTATTTTATGACATTTTACTGTATTTTTTTAATATTTTTTGGGATGTATTTCGTTATATTGATTCGAATCGGATGTGAGTTAAGTTTTTAAGATTTTATTACAAAACTACCCATGCACCATCTCTTCTTTTTCTTCCGCTACCAACCACTTCTCCCACCACATCCACCCCTCCCAACCGCCCTCCCCCCCCCGCTACCATCTCACACACAATAGAGGAGCCACCCCACCGTTGGTGATGCCACGCCTCAACGCCACCCCACCGTCAGTGACCCTATGCCTCGGCGCCGGCTTCCCGATCCGCCTCGACTACCAAATGTTGCCACTGAGAAATATGTCGCACGTCACTAACGAGGTGGAAAGGGAGCGGGCATGATAGGGTTGGTAGTGACGGCGTGGGGAGGGGGAATGAGTAGTCTGGGCTGATGTCGTGCTCGAGGCCGAAGTCGTAGGGGTCAAGGAGGACGGCGGAGTGGAGGAGGCCAGGGCAGCAAACAGATGGTTGGGGATGGTCAGGGAGGCCAAGGCGGCAACAGCTGTGTTTAATTTTTTACGGTCGTTGGATTCTATCCAAAGGCTATAAAAACACTGAAGGACAGCCAACATGGTTGTGCTGCATCAAAGGAAACATAGTTCAATATGATATATATATATATATATATATATATATATATATATATCTCGGAATAACCCATCTCCGGTCTTAGACACACATTTAGACCACACTCAAACAAGTCGTTATACCCTTTACTTGATTTTTCTTTATGTTTCGCCCTACCAAAATTGCATCAAGAAACATATATGGACGGGATCTCTACCATTCATTCTTCATGGGTGCAAGCTGGCCAGAAAACTAGAGATGAAGGTGAACCAGCTCCAAAAAATGGTTTGCGGCCAGAAAAATAGTTTGCTTCTTGATTCTTGTGTAGCGATTGTAAACACGTTCACCAGTGTTATCATCAAGCTCAATCCGCAGAACCCACTGGAAAATTCTGATCATATTGTCCAAGCACTGATCGACACGCCGGCTGAGATATTTCACTATCATGGCCAGCAGGTGCGGACAGCAACCCACGACGGACTTCTTTCCTCTGCAAAAAGATCGGGAAGAAAGTTTGGCAGCTCCAGTGACGATCAATGTGTCGACATCACGAGGAAGATCTAGAAGAAGGTGAGTGGTAAAAAGTAAGAGGAAAAAATATTTGCCCTACTCTCTTTATTTCTTACTAAACTTTTTTTTTTCAAAAAGATCAATGAATCATAATTATGGTAATCTAGATGAGTTTGCCGGGAATGGTGCAGGGAGGACAGCAAGGAGAAAGTATGTCTGAGAGTGCCTGACCAAGGCAATTCAGATCAACCTCCACCTGATGGACATGTATGGAGAAAATATGGGCAAAAAGAGATTCACCGCTCCAAATATCCTAGGTAAATTATCTGTCCGCACCCTTGCCTGATCTGCATCAATTTTACCAACTTGCTTGGGGAAAATCCTCCTTTTCACATTAGTGTAAAGATTAACATGTAGATATCATATCATGGTTTTCATTTTCACACTCAGTAAATTGGATGCTCTCCGCCACTTTCTGAGTAATTACAAAAGATAAAATGAAGACTTCAAAAAGAAAAAGACAATGTGTGTCTGTATAGTACTACAATTTTTTTTTCTGTGGAATATACTTAAGGATATTATGGACTATACAAACATGGGAAATTATAGACCACGACAAAATATTAAAAATTATTAAAATTATTTCCATAGTATATATGCCTGTGACAAAATAATTCATGAATTATAGTTCTGTGGATATATATATGTATATATATATATATATATATATATATATATATTATGGATATTTTTTCACTATTTTAAAATTATATTGTAGACTTTATTTTTCTTCATGGTAGTATAGCCTAGCCTACTTTAAATTTACCCTATATCTTATTGTGGGCAAACATGATATATTTTGTATGATAGCGTATGAACCTTTTTTTATCTATGAACTTTGTAAAATAGGATCATAATCGTCAGTTTTTCTTGTAATGGTTCACATTAGGTAGTTATGGAGGGGTGTTTTAAGATGGAAGGCCGGTTATTATGTGGATGACCAAAGTGTTAAAAATTTTGACATGATAGAAAAAGTCAATTTTGGTGGCTCAGTTTCTCCTTCCCACATGACACCAATATTTTCAGAAGCGTTAGCATATACACTTCATGTTGGGCCACCTTAATCACGCATAGCTATGTTGTATAACAGTATATGAATAAGATATAACTATGCCGTATTTCTAATTAGTATAAATAAAAGGTCATCATTATATATAGACAACGCTATTTTTGAAGTGGTCATATTCTGCTGAAAATTCGTTTTTGAACTATGTCAACTCTGTACCGTTTAGAAGAGGACTTCGCTTCAATTTGCAGCTTTATCCATTGGAGAAAGTCAGGGGGAAATAGTATTCACATATTAGTTTCAAGATGGTTACATTTACTACAAAAAAAGACTTTTTCTCAAGTCTTCTCAATGCTATTTATAACCGTGGAGAAAGATTATAATTTTTTTAATATATTTGAAAATATTTGAAGGTGAGTATACATTAATTTTCTATCTTTTCTCCACTCCAAAAATTTCATTAATCTTAAAACGTGGTGTCAAATGAAGTGGAGAAAAATGGGGTGGAGAAAAGCTTCTTCATGTTTTTTGGCAGGGAGAAAATTTTAAAATTAACACATACTTATAAAATTTTCTAAATATAAAAATAAATCTAAGTATTTTCTCCAATATAAAAGTTGGCGGGAGAAGACGACCACTTTTCTCCACTATATTTTGTTTAAATGTGAACAAAAACCAATTTTTTTGTAGTGATATTGTGTTATGTATCTAGTTTTTTTTAAAATTTAGCGATAATTTAACATCATGTGATCCACTATAATAAAAGTTTACTTTTGCTCATGGCTACTTAAGGTTATCATAAACTATACTAATATGGGGGAAAATATAACCCACCATATAATCTTTAAATTATAGAGAAATATGTCTAAAGTTTATATGCACACGAAAATACTATCTGTGGATTATAGTCAAATTTATATTTAAGATATTTTCCACGGTTTTAAAATTATATAGCTCATATCAACTTCAAATATATATGCTCCACTGCTCACCGTAGACAGAAGTGGTACTATATTGTAGTGTGGAACCAAGTTATCAAATTCTAAAAGGGGCTAACTGGCCTTGCTTGATTTCTTTTAATTTGCTCCGGACTGAGCATGGTTTTGTACAATGTTCATATGTATCGCATATATTCGCCAATAGAGGAACTACGTACAGGTCAAATAATACAGGTTGTATGTAAATCTATAATTGACATCGTTCTGTTGTAATATAGAGATTATATTAATTCAAAGATTAATGAAAGTCTTGTCCACCATTCCTCTAGCACGTGGTGACTTATTACATTATTATCCAGGGAAAGAAAGAAAAAACATTATAAATTAGTTTCACACTGGCATTTTGTGACAAAGAACAGCAGCATATATACAAAAAAAACTAGTAGCAGTGATTTTGTCGTTTCAGGAGCGCCTACTGGTGCACAAACAGTAACGTGGGTTGTGAAGCAAAGAAGCAAGTTCTGAGAGCCGATGATAACTACTCTACGTTCCATGTCACATATAGCGATTCGCATACATGACAAACCCTTTTCAAGGCACCATACTCTTTTGACATCAAACAAGAAAAATCTGAAAGTGATGCACCGGCAAAGCTAATTGTGTCAACCTCCATCGAGTTAAGCAGCATTTTCAATATCTAAGAATTTGCTGCAAGCGAACAACAATTTAGCCTGGCATTTATTACTGACCACCCTTTCCAAGTACCTTCACTGTCTATATAGGAGACCGGAGAAAGAAGTGGCATTGTGAAAGAGATGGATACCATCTTCACGTCCAAAAATTGGGACTTGCTTACATACATTAAAGAATGATATGTAGAATGTAGGTGAAGCTTTTTTGTTCCGTTACTTGTAACTATTAATTTTTTCCCACAAATAATAATCAATCATAAAAGAACGCAGCAATAGTTAAACTGGTTAGAAAATTTTACAAGAGGAAACATTTTTGACGTATAGCTAACTAGCTAGCTATTTCAAGGATTTAATTGGAGCTTTCTGCTAAATAGTGCAGGCAAGGTATATAAGGATAGACATGGCTAGATCCTATATCTATATAATCCATATTGTAAACCAACGATGGCTCTGCCAACATCATAGAACAAATTGCCTCCAACTTACCATTGTTCAAATGGTAGGCAAAAATCTTTCCATGTCCCTTTATAAGAAGAACATCTTGATCTGGATAAAAGGCCATAGGGCAGAAATCCTCCACATAGATTGCGAATTGGTAGCAGAGGGAAAGTTTGTCCTTAGGAAGTAGAACACATGCCACAATCTTCCATTCAAGTTCTCTACTTGTGCAGTCCTCAATTAGCTTCCAAACATGGACTGCCCAATCAATGTAAGTGTAGGCCACATAGTATAAAGAGCTGTTAACCCTGTTAATAATCTCAAACTTCGCATCTTCCACGGGCAATGGTATACACTGGTGTTTAGCTTTCTCGACGCAATATATCAATAGAAAGTGAGGCGAACTGCTAGATTGAAGAGAAAATATCAATCCGTTCATGTAGACAAATTGCCTTAAGTTGATCAAACCAAGAGCGTACGCGGCATATGAAATTAGAAATTTCTTCTCAACCCAAAAACCTTTATCAGAGGAATATATAGCCATCTCGTGAATAATCATCCAGCGATGGCCATAAAGAGCACGATTGAACAGTATCACTC
Source organism: Piper betle (assembly GCA_033002965.1). Lineage (NCBI taxonomy): Eukaryota > Viridiplantae > Streptophyta > Magnoliopsida > Piperales > Piperaceae > Piper > Piper betle. The sequence continues at coordinate 5,156 of JAURVB010000956.1, forward strand.
TGTAATCGGAAGAAACTGCGGGATCAAAATCCAGTTGAGCAACCGTTGAATGGTAATCATGATACGCAACATTGTTGGGTAGCCTCGGCAAATTCTCCCATGTCTTCGTCAAAGGATTACATACAAAACATGTTGCAATATTGTTGCTCGACATGGCCCGACAAAGAACCAAACCATTACATAAGGAAACAATTTGGAAATTTGGGCAGCGTGGAAGAAAATTGAGATTTGTGACATCCATGGTGGAATCACGATACACCTTGTCGGTTCCGATGCAAAAGTACCCGTCTAATTTGAGATTCTGACTCGCAGGTTTCTTGCGTGCTTGGAGATAAAAACCCGTCAATGATGTTTTTAAGCTCTTCTCGGTAAGCAGATTGGTAGAGATGATGTTGCTCCATGCTTTGCATGCACACTTGAGTCTGTAAAGTGATTTGATAGGCAACCGAAGAAAGATTTCAATCAACAAGTCGTCCGAAAGTTCATTGTTACAACCATAAACGGAGAAGGATGATTCGGAATCTGCTTGTTGCTCCATGTCAATGTGTATACCCTGCAGCATACAAATTTTAATAACATAAAGTTTGTTTTATGAACTCAGAAAAAAGAAACTCAAATTAACCCAAAAAACAAATTTGCTGCGTACTGAACAATTTACTTGCCTTCCCTGCCCGTAGTTTGTACTCAAATTGTTCCCTTTACTCTTAAATAATTTTGACGATCAAACAAAATATAAATCATAACGTCTAAAAAACTCAAAAATATAAATGGAGGTTCGATGAGAAGTAAGAGAAAGGACCTTGCTTTGCACCACCATGGAAGTTTGAATATAAAAATTTGAAGACGACAGAGAGGAGTAATAAATAGTAACAAATACCTCTAGTTTTTCATTTGTCGAAGACCAAACTTTTATCTGTAGATTATGAAGATTTGGACGTTGTAACGAACCTTTCGTGCGAAGAAGGGAAGAGACCCGGATAAGGAGGAGACAACTGGGGAAACGTGAAACTTGACAACTGGATAAGGAGAGAGAAATGGTAGAGATGGAGGAAATATATATTCGGAATCTTCGATCAGTTAGCGTTCAGTTTAACTTAGTAGATTAGATCGAGCTCCGACCCAAGTTTGAAGTATGTTCATCTAAATTTAACCGAATGAAAACAAATTAAACATGGATATTTTTTTATCCGAGCGAACGATTGACCGAGTGTTTGATAATTTATATCAATAATATAATGTCTTCAATATTTATGAGGCTAATATTATATTTTATAAAAATTAAAAATCATAATATATAGTAAAATTAATTAAATTTATTCATAAAATAGATAAATAATATCTAAAATAACCAAAAATGACTTACATTGAAAAAAGATAAAGTCCCTCTTATATTAGAGAATTTAGAACAATATATTTACATTAATAATCATATCATCACTCTTATATTTAAGAATTTAGAAGAATACATTTATATTAATAATCATATCAAACCACTTATTATAATTAGAATGCTATCAATTAGTATCATAATTTACTAAATTTTTAAAATTTAATTTTTATATATTTCTAAGTCAAACAAAAGATAATTAATGTATAAAAGCTTTAAAGTAATCATTGATATTAAAATATAGTCTGATATTACGTATACTTAAAAGATAAAATATATTTTAGTAATTGATTTTTCATTAAAAAAATCCAAATGAGTTAATTACGTATAAAAATATTTTATAAAAATTAAAAGAGTAAAAACAAAATATAACAATTCTCACAAGTTCTTAGTAGACACGAAGATATTGAAATATTATTTTAATCAACACAATCATCAATATCTTCTCGTTCTTTTATATTCCTTATTCTAAATAAGTTTGATGATAAACTTGGTTATTTCTTTACAAGTAAAAAATATAATAAAAGGAGAAAAATAAAGGTTAAAAAATATATCAAAAATAAAAAATACATAAATATAAAATATAAATTACATCACAATTTTAAATATTTCGTCAGTTACGCTATAAAGATTACGACCAAATTACTCATCACAATTTCAACTACTTGCTATGTTATGCTCCAAATACTATACACAACAGCAATATAAAGAAATCCAGAGAAGCATCATGTGTAAGAAAGCCCTCAACTCAATAAGAAGAAGAAACTGACCTCAAACTACTGCGAATACTCCTGCTCGGGGGCGACTCCTTAGCGAAGTACCACTGAGAAATGGTGCCGCTAATCACATACGACTGCGCCTCCACGGTCGTCGCCGCAGTCCACACCATCGTCACAACCGCCAATGCAAAGATGGCCGGCACCCACCCATCTTGCTTCCAAGCACAGTAATTCCCCATCCAATCCCACCACCGGCGCCACCTACCTATTCTCCGGCGCAAATACCAGAAACACAACAAAGGGCACGAAGTAGACGATCAAACTGATCCCTAGCAGGATCAGAAACACAGAACCACCTTGATCCCTAGCAAGAATCCTATAAGTAAACCTTGAATGTCTATCCATATGACAAAGTGTAGCAATCTAAACTTACAATTTATAAGAGAAAAAAATGCAAATGAAACTGCAAAGTAAAGAGATTGGAAACTTCAACCTTCATCATTGTATCCCAGCCTTTGGATTCGATCATGTTAAATAGCAAGCAGATAGTTCAGGTCAAGATATCGTGATGGCATGAATAATTCTTAATTAAATAAATGTCAATCAATCCGTCAACTTGCTCTTAACGATCTTTTAGTAACACCAATACAAATAGATCATGAAATGAACCAAGGGAAAGCCATTACCTTCCTACACTGATCAGCCTGTATATTTGGTTTCAAGCCTCAAATCAATCCAAGACAGGTGCCTACAGGAACAAAATGATTCAAATAACATATCCCAAGATCTTAAACTTACTCAGCTTAGTAGACGAGAAGCAAATAGTCTTTTTCAAAGCATGAGAAATCCACAGCACATGCTACCCATGGCATGAAAATTTCAGACAAGAAAGAAAGTGCTCTTCCTGCATAGCATACACCACAAGATAGGATGCATAATGGCATAAATGGCATAGAACACGATCAAACCTCTCCTATACACAAGTTCAAATTCAGAAACTAGTGGAAAAATCAATCATTTCTAGCTGCATAATGAAAATTGGGGAACCATTTCAATGTTGAATTTTATTCTACACAGTAGGGAACACAAACAAACCTCTCCATACATTGTTTTTTTTTAAAAAAATGGGGAATGTTTGATTTAGAAATGCTTACAATAGAATTCATAAATGTCTCTAAATCTAAGAACACTTGGAGAAGTGAATATAACATACGAAATGAGGGGGTTTGATTGTGATCAATGTAATCTTGTATCATCTCAACATTTCATGTTAAACCTTTATTCCTATGACAACTTACCAAGATTAGAACTCTAAAAAGCAAAACTTTCAAGGACTATTTTCATTTCTTCCAAAATATAGACCAAAGAATCTAAACAGATTTGGAAAGTATACCCAATCAAATGGATTCTGGAATCAGATGCTGAATATTGAGCACCGACCAACCTATAGAAACTTGAGCATACTGAAATCAGAAAATTAAGATCATCATTGTAAGGCTATCTTGGTAATTAACGACTTGCCAGCGACCAACATACATCATATGCATCTTCTGAGCATCGCATTAGAATGTTAGTTGTTGCTTCATTCACCAGCTTCACTAAATGCTGCATTTGTTCAAATATCGACAAATTAAACTTATTCGAACATCTAGATAACAAATTGAAACCTCAAATGCCACTGAAATTATTGATGTCACTTTAGTTTAGTTAACAGAGACTAACAGAGTTTGATCTTTCAAGAGTTCCTCCACTACAAGGTTGATAGATTTTTTTTTTAAATACAAACAATATGTCATACTTTTAGATTTTTCAAAACGTGCACTAGTTTATAAGTTATTTAATCATAAACTTTATTGCAGTTACTTAATAATATTTAAGGATAAAAGTGTTGAAAACATTAGATTGATTTGAAATTTATAAATATCATAATTATTTATTTTTAAATTTATATACGTGGACTTTAAGGTGTGAGACTAACTAAATTGCTCCAAATAGAAGTTGAAGATAAAACATATTAAATCAGGATTCATACTTTCTATTTCATAGCAGAAAATGAACTTCCAGTATGAATGAAATCACAAATCAGAAATCATCAAATCTGCATGTTAAACCAACATTGTTAGAGTTATGTCTCGTACACACACACGCATTATCGTACCGACCATAGACATATATATGATAAGTGAGGAAGTGTTGATTACAGGAATGAACAGTAAGATCTTTTAGCTCATGACTTCTCACGAGAAGATTATAACCTTTAAAAAACCTTTTAGCCATTAATAATTTCTAACAGAAGCTACGACTCATTATAAACTGTATTAGCCTTAACTCATTTACATAAGGCTCTTTTTTATATCAACTAATCAGACAAATTTACGGAACAATTACTTCAAATTAAACACCAATTAATCACTTTTCTCATCTTCGCTAAAAGGTTCCTTGTACTCTTGAGAAAGTGGCATATAGTTCAATAAAAATTATGGCTGGAGAAAACATATAATAAGGTAAATAATACGTACAATAATGAGCAGAGGGATTTCCATATATATAATTTGCTTATAAGAATTATGCCACATAGTGATCAACTCCCCGGCATACCAAGCTGAGTTTGGGTCTCAAATTTCTAAGCTATTCACGGTCATCACTACAAGAAAATATATTATTGATAAGGACAAATTTTTCATTAAAATTTTAAATTTGTCAAAAGAAAAAAACATTGTCGTAAAATATCTTTAATTGGCTTTAATTTAATCACCAGTTTTGATCCCTATTTGTTGAATTCGTGAAGTTGATGAATTATATAAGTTAATTAGTACAAGGTAACATGGCTACTATGCCGAAGAACTTCTCCAAGGTGAGAGCTATATTTCAATATGTTACCAGCCTCAACTGGAAGTTGAGGTTCGACTCATAACTGGGATGAAAGAGGCTTCTTTCCTCCCATGATCAGATCAATCTTCCACCTCCAACTACAATGGAACGAAAGAGGAAGATTGCAAGGAAAGAAACAACTCAAATTGTATTGAATTATGAAGGAAAACATACAACCCCCCCAAAACATCTCTAAACCCTTTCCATTCCCTTTTATACACAATTCAAACCCTAATTCTACCCATTTACCCGCCTACTACCCAACTAATAATCAAAAGGCTCCAACTAAATTCAAAAGGATCTGCCAGCCCGCCAACTTCCTCTGTTTTTCAAAATCACAGCTTCTACACTCTGTTTTGTTCTTCAAAAACCCTCTTCAGTCTGCAATTCGTGTATCATTGCCTTCCCCTTATGTTTTTCCTTGTCCTCAAGGAAATAAGAATGATGCCGATGAAGATACTTCTTTGATTCCCATATTCCTTGTTCAATTTTTCCTCCCAACCATTGAATGCAATAAAAAATAGTCTCGCCTTGGCAACATTTCTTGATAACTCAAATAGGTTTCTCCGGCAACACTCCTGCTTCTGTTAATTGTGCAAGCAATGTAGGCTCTACCATTTGAGATTGCTTTATTGTTGGCTTCAACATCAAAACATGGATAA